>PQWD01007995.1:0-29487 GCA_019425675.1 Leucinodes orbonalis
AGATTATAAATATTTTAATTTTACCTTACACGCAATATGCTAACTGCTGGAAAAGGCTTTTTGCAATTCAAAGGTTTGAACAAAAACCAACGCTTTTCCTACCTGTTGGCTGTCGCCAAAGCCTCGTCATTAGAAATGGATGCAAGGCTAATGCTGGGTCCCCTTGCATCGTTATTATAAATTGACCTTATGCGTTACAACTACCGAACATCGCATTGAAACGCGATTAATATTTTTTGAAATCTAGTTCAGGTTCAATGTTATAAAAAGGCAGGCTGTGTTATTTATAAACTTGTCGTTTATAAATAACACAGGGCATGCGTTAAACAACTTTGTTGATAGATATACGAGGCACAACCGCCCGATATCCACTTTCTTTTTACATCTCAAAGGCAGAAGTGAGTCGTCCAGTTTGTTAATATAATGTAAATGTCATTGAATGCCGTCAAACCGGTCGAAGAAAAAAAACACAACTGGCTTCGATGTCAGTTTGAAAGCTGCAAAATATTTTTAGCATAATGTTGCATCTTGCCTTATTAACTTTTGTTTTTAAGTAACCATACCAACAATAGCGCTACAATGGATCGCATTTGCAATGCCAATTGAGGCAACGTTAACCAGTTTATATGAATACACGCAATTTAAGTATTCAATAGCACAGCACATAACGCCCCCGATGCATGAATTAAAAACGGATTCCGATGTATTTAGTCCTCGGGCGATTTATAATTTTTAAAGTATGCGCGATAGCTAAATGTTGTCCAGCTAGCGTAATCGAATCGTAGCATCGAAACGAACATTGCATGACGGCGCACACGTTCGCGAGAATAATTTTGTGGAATCGTTTGAAGGCACTAGAGTAGTCGGTAGAACGGCCTCGAAGCAATTGAAATTCAATCAAAATGGAACGTATCATGAAACGCTAGTTACGACTTTAAAGTATAAACATTGATTTCGCCATATTAATTGAGCCTATTGAGCGGAATAAACAATACTTTACAATACCTTAGATTAGAGTAGGTTCTACAACTAGCGATAAAATGGACCAGCAGTCAATATATTAAAAGAGGGCGCTCAAAATTGATGACAATTTATTTTAAAATAGATGCACTTAGACATGCATGAGCTGAAGCATGAAGAGAAATAACATCCGCATTGTGTTCCGGTCACAATGCATGCGAAATTGTAACTGCTATTTGGTGCAGTAATTAATTTTATTGAACGCTATTGAATCTCGAACTAAAATGGAATCTGATAAAATCAAACACGCGTCATTAACAAGATGTAATAAAGGTTGAATTAAACATGATCAAACGAACTTCCAAATGAAGTTCAATCATTATCATATGGGTCACTTTATTCGGAGATAGAGATGTGTAATATAAAAACACATGTAATACTTCTTAATTTTTAGTTATTTTAACATCATCATCTCATTCAACGTCCCCACCAAGAGGCACGAGCATACCCGTAAAGGCTGTATGTACTGTGAAGACTTAGTACTACTAAGTCTTCACCCGGGCCCAGTGAGATTGGCTGACTTCACGCACAACCTTTGAATTTATTCGTAAGCATGCGCACGATATATTCCTTCACCGTAAAGGCATCGGATAATTTCTAAAATTCGAAAAGACATTGGCACAGACATGCACTCTCCATATCGGAAGGCACAGTCCACACCAATGAACCGCCGAAAATCTTTTAGGTATTTTAAAAATACAATTGATTAAAACTGCATAATCTGACAACGTATAATTACTCTTTTTACAGATGATATATCCGAGGAAGGGTGTTTGACATTTATTTGAAGTTCTGTCCATATACATTTTATTGCACGCGACTGTACTAGTACAACCACAGATTTCCCAATACAGGAGATGGGCAAGCCGCGTTTAAAGTGCGACAAATGTTAGCTCAACGAGCATACACTGGCTGCCAGTTTACACTCTGTGAGACGAGTCAAGACGCACGAATATTAGAAGAAATTACCGTTTTTTCCAAAATGCCATCCTGTGCAATTGTAACATGCCATTATCGCAATGAATCAGTAAATTTACCAAGAAATATAATAACTTTTCACAGGTAAGAACCGAAAATAAATTGCGACACTGGGACTGCGTATAAACTTGGCGGCTTGTCCAGTCTAATTGTATATTCGGATGTCTGTGAGTACAACGGATTTTATACAAAATCGAAATTGTCGTTAGACGCGCAGTTCACGATATATTTGTAATGCAAACAAGCAAACGTTCTATCGTCACGAACGCCACCTCCCGACCGTGAGAGTGTAGCGACATAAGCATAACCGAAGGTACCATTGTACATCTTCACTGAAACTGGAAATCAGTACATATATATTATTATGAAATCTAAGAAAGAAAGTTATGAAATCTCTTTTCCTAGTAACACACTGAATAAATAAAGCCATTCACCAGCGTCATCTTACCAATTTTGGGCATATACCTATATGTTTTACTAGGTATTATATATATAAAAAATACCCAGAGCAATTCTGTCTGTATTCAAATTCATGTTTATGCAAAAAACAAATTGGTACTGCATGAGGATCAAACCCGGAACTGCGAAAGACTTCTTAACCATGGAATAGTTGGGAAGAATGTTGAATGAAGAATGTTTGACGACCACATGGAACTACAAACATGTAATAATCACTCGTCAAATCTCTCTACGAGTTTTCTATATGCAAACTACATTTCAAAATACCAACCTATATTAACATTAGTACTAGTGGAAGTTATTGAGATAATAGTAAAAGGCGTATGTAGGTCGCATCTTGTTTCCATGTAGGTTGGTGTATATTGAGTACTCAGATTTAATAGTTGACTTAATTTAAACTGTAATGACTTGAATTTATTCGACCAGCGCTTTCTGGTATTACTTGTATTTCAATAATAAGCATGTTCAAGAATCCTTGACACTATTCTTTGATGCACAACATTGTACATAAACGAGGAACTGACTGGTCCCCTATGATTGTTAGCAGACAGGAAACGAGCTAATAAAATGCGCAGCAGCTTTTAACTGCGCTAAATAATCTAAATTCATTGATAAATTCCGACTAAAAGACGGCTACTTTCAAAGTTATGACTTTCAACAATCAAAGATATTTTCTACCGGCTGCTGCATAAATGTTGCAATTTCATATTATAGAAATATAAATGCATACATAACAACTTTTGTAAGGAACTAATATTGTTAACCAGTAACACATACTGCACATTGCACTGTTACAAAGCAAATTGTTTGAATCCACGTTCATTTCATCATAGCGCCATTTGATTGACTGGCCTGTCTACGTAACATATCATTTGCAAAGTTTGAGCTGTTACCAATGTAACACCTCCACGATACTGTATCGATGATGAAAAGTGACGAGAAGGCGTGGCAACTGTTAATAGTGTTAATCAGCTTTATGCTCGTTTTATATCACGATATCCGAGAATATAGCAATTATACCGTCAAGTAAAAGGTTATGTCATCAACAGTCATACGTTGTGCAATTTGTAAAAAATAATGAGCACAGCCACCGAACTAAAGTAGCGCATCTTTTGTTGGATTAGAATCATGATGTTATGCCTCTCTGTTTGCGTAATGTGAATGCGATTAGACTATTGCATTTTCATGCGATATGTTTTTGCTCGAAAACTACTGCCAAGTATATCAAGACGTTTGCGGTTAATACCTTTATCAAAATGCGACGTGCCATTATTTATACCAGCGTTGAACTAGTAGGACTAATGTCAGCCCTAACCAGCGGTTGTGCATTTTAATACTTTACGAACTAAACCCCGGCGTCTATTAATGGCCTCTGACGGATTAGGGAGGCCTTTGACTAACATTAAGTATTTTTATGGCTGTACACAATACTGCTATTTCAAGTATTTGTTGAACCGAAATAGTCATCATAGTAAGCTTTATAGCTTACAAAGATGTTTTTTTCCTGTGATTATTACAACTACAAGTGCCGTGAGTTGACGGCAGACTAGCATACAATTTCACCACCCCTACTCTACCTGCAGACGCCGGCTAAAATGCGGCTTTGAGACAAAACATTTAGTAGAGAACGGGTGACAGCGCTCTATTTTTCAATCTCACCTTTTATGGGTATTGCTTTTCTCTTATGGGTAACACTTCTGCCAAATGAGCAAGATTATGGCAAAAACCATTACATTCGGTAAGGAGGCCCTCATTCTACCAGTGTTCTGCTACAAGCTGTTAATAAATAGTAGTACAATACGATAACGTTTCATATCAATGCTTTACTACAGACATGAATTATAGTTGAATACAGATATAAGTCAATAGGTTTTGCAAGAACAATCATAATTCCATCCAATTCCTTTCATAACGCATACAAACAGTGAGTGTTACAAAAGTAATTGTCCAAACCTTTTGGTTTCAATAGGTAAATGAATCTAGATGGGGTAACATGATGAGATTTTAACATGGCATGAAGACACGTTAAATAACACTAAAATGAATTATTCAAACAGAGTGTATGCAGTAATTCAGACCTCGGACACCACAGCTTGCCTTCAACACGACCGAGAAATGTTGTACCCTGTTCACGTTTTCACATTTAAAAATAATGCCCTTGCTTTTATTTTTACGCCGGTATTCTATTATTTTAACCTATAAGTGCATTACAATTCAGTATAGTAAAGCTTGTAATAAATGTGTTCTCAGTGGAATGATTAATTTTAAAATTACAATTAGATTAGAAGTTACAATGTAAGTAACTTTGGAAACTTTCATTGTTGTCTAGAAAGATTTTCCAGATCTAAGTAGTTTGCGTTTACTTGCAACGAATGATACAGTAAACCTCAATATTAAGATGTAAAAACGCTTTTTAAGAACACTAGCGTTTACCTGTCTCGAAATTCTGACCACGTTGTCTTTTTATATTGCAATGTTAAGAGAGGTAGTTAATCCACCGCGGACATTAGCAAGACGTTATGCCCCAGTTTCGGATAATTGCATTTGCACTTGTTATGCTAAACGAAGCGAATAGCCCAGTCATTTTAAGTAATAATAAACTTAGTGGTCGCTATGGTAGTGAATACTACCATAGACTCCTAACCAGGCCATAAATAAAATATCTGCTCTTAAAATGTAACAATGACACTCTCGTTGAAACTAAACATATCAAATAAATATAAGTTCCTAATTGTACTTTTAAAATAAAAAAGGGAAACTTTAATTAAGTTTATTGAGTTTACCATGAAGAATTTTCTACTGGAAAGTATTTATCGATCGGATGTCCGAAGTTTGATCATCGCGTGGTTTTATGTAAGTCCTCTGTGTTAAATTACCGTTACTCACCAAATGTAATTACTTACATCTTATATAGTTTTGTATAGATATAATCTAGAATGCTTTGGTAATTAATTATATAGAAAGTTAAGTTAAGAAAAGTTAAGGTTGTTTGTTGAAATCACGAGATCGGAAAAATATCGAGTATGATATTTTCTCTGTCATTGTTATTCTATTGACGCATTTGAAAACAAGACAATATAAAACAACATATGTATTATTATAGCAACAAGGAAGAAACTATTGGGTGTGCATTTTTAATTAAACCAACTAAATACATTATCAGATATCGACCTGCGCGGTTGATCTAAGTAAAAAAAAAATTATAACACAACAAACCATCACAATTTAAATGATAACATCCGCTTACTAATTAAGCAATAAGTTAATCTCAAAGTAACTGTACGTTTAGGACAAATTTCCACTGGATAATATGGCCGATGAAGCACGTCCCCGACGAGGTTACCCAGACCGAAGCAAGGCCGAGGACATGCGCCATCTTGATCGAAAATATAGCGGAATGGTACAAGACACGAAACAAGTCAATATCGGTAACTACATCAATCTATTCAGCAACGACCTTCATAGCTGGTTATTGAACAAGATAAGGCCTTGGAAATCATTTCTAAAATTCACATAATTTTATTAAAAATTATATTTTAATTGCACTAAACTCTTTTCTTGTAGATAAGCATTTATCAATACGTTCGATGCATTTCAATTGTAGGTACACCACGTATTGAGCGATCCGCTCTGTTGCTACGTAAATTGTAATCGTACAACTTTCTAAATAGAATGCATTTTTTAATTCAACCTTAATGAAGTGGAATTTGTTTACATTATATTCAGTCTATTGTGTCACAAATTTAAATGTTTTATGTAGGGGATACAATTTACCAGTCATAGAAAAAGCAGAGATCGGAATAATACATTATTTTTGAACCTTAATTTTGTGCACATTCCATTTTGTTGGCTTGATATAGACAATTATGATAACATTTCCTTTTATATATGGAAAGGGGTCCATTGTTTAAAATTTGAAAGATAGCTTGTATATCTTTACAGTTGAGTAAGATGAGCCCACGACAGAACAGCATAAAACGGATGCTAACCTTGCTGTGTGCCGTAAGTTTACAATTCTTTTACGTATTGGTTCGAAATATTCACCATTGGTGGGTGGTGACATCGCCGAGAGGCACCAAACGAACATAATTCACAATGCCATCTGATAAATTGACTCTGGGGACCGCTTTCTTCGACTATCGATTGTCTTATGGTATGCCTAACAGCTGAGTTATGTACGATTATGATAAACTAACTTTTGCGCGCTACTTCGTGAATTTGAAATAGTTACTTTGGACTAACGCTTGCTTTAACTCACTACATTGTTGATAAAGGTGAGATAAAACTGCGATATCTCTAAAGATATTCATTGAAATCGAATTATGCAAAGGGCATTTTGTTTTAAATTAAATACTTGTGATCATAACTTATTTTTTTCGACATAGTGAGCTAACCTTAAACGATAGACAAAATTATGCTGTCACGGATCTTTACTGTCAAACATGTCTTTTGTAACTTTAACAGTCTACGCAGCTCACGCAGAGAAAGCTCTTAATATGAAAAAATCCCCAGATTTTGAAACCTTCTTCCTAGTTGCTCTGCTCCTTTTGTATTTAGTGTAATGATATAATAGCCTATTGACTTCCTCGATAAATAAGTAATAGATAGACACTGAACGAATTTTTCAAACCGGATCAATAGTTTCTGAGATTAGCGCGATAAAACAAACAAAGCTTTATAATATTAGAATAGATATAGGTACCCGTTTTAACAACTTTGTTCGTTAATCTCATCAATTTTGAGATTAAGCTCTGTTTATAATGGCCGGAAAAATGAGTGTTTATTCTTGAAAAAAAAAAACGAATCTAGATAAAAAATCAGTGTAGGTGCCAATTACAAAAAGTGAGCGTTTTAGATTTCTATGCTTACATCAATATTATAATTTATATTATTCCATTGTGTATAGAAACTATATAACTGAAAATGAACAGATGGTTTAAATTAGCAAAATACGTCAATAAGACAAATATACGATATACCTAAAATGTGCGTATAAAGAGTTAGTTTGATACACAGACATCCGAATATACAATTAGACTGGACGAGCCGCCAAGTTTATAGGCAGTCCCAGTGTCGCAATTTCTTTTCGGTTCTTACCTGTTAAAAGTTATTCTATTACATGTGTGGTATTGATTCATTGCGATGATAGCATGTTAGAATTGCACAGGATGGCATTTTAGAAAAAAAAAAGTAATTTCTTCTAATATTCGTGCGTCTTAACTCGTCTCACAGGCGTAAACTGGCAGCCAGTGTATGCTCGGTGAGCTTACATTTGTCGCACTTTAAACGCGGCTTGCCCCATCTCTTGTATTGGGAAATCTGTGGTTTGATATAATTATCGACTACTAAGATATGTAAGCTATAAATATCATGATTACTGCTTCATCATAACAAGCAAGTATCTGGTGACATTTTTTATATTTTTCTATTGGATCACGTACAACTCGCCGCAGGAGCCCCAAAGCGAGGGCAAAGTTATCACTAGACCGTGAACGCACAATTTTGCCCTTTGCGCACAGAACTTGCGGTTTCGTTTCTTAATTTTGTAAACACAATGCAATGTAAATTACTGAAAAAAGGTACACGGACTTCACAGTGTTTTTTGGCGTCAATTTCACTTTCTTTCGTTTATGTCAGCGTTGGATGGGCGTGACGAGTGCCCGCCGGGCAACTATCTTCACCGACAATGTTGATTGCATACTTTCCCTGTTTTTATGGGAATCTCATGGGGCGTCAAAGTTATAACAATTTTACAATATCGAGAAAGCCAAGGTGAAATTGACTTTTTTCAAGCACCCGACAACATTGACAAATAGGTGTCCAAAAGGACACCTATTTCGTGCAATGGTTAAAAACTCAACTACTACACAAAGGGTTTGATCCTCGAAAAAAACATCTAAATAGAAATAAAATAGTCATCCCAATCATGAAATTGTTTATGCAAACGAAACTCAACATCAAAGAAACAATGAAGGTTTTCTAAAGACTTTCGAGAAACAAGCTTAAAGTAGCAAACGGGCGTTCTGTAATAATGGTACTACTTACCATTGTTTCACATCAATACTTGACGGTTTCAAATTATAATAACTCAATACTACAAAATCACGTGTTGAAATAAGACAAAAGATCATGAACAAAAGTGTCGGTCAAATAGTATTAGTCACTAACATGTATACCAATTTAGAGTAGAGCTGTAAAGTTAAATGACATTTCATTTTTTAATCAGCTCATTCGTCAAACTCAAACGTCCCACCGAGGGGCACGAGCCTACCCGTACGCGGGTGTATAGGCCTTAGTCGTCCGGGCGCACCCAGTGCGGATTGGACGACTATTTTATTTTATTTTTATAATAATACGTTCAAAATATATTTTGATGTCCTAACCAGGGTACTGAGATATTAATTATATATTACAACAGTTATAAATCGAGACAATAGAAAATCTATTGTCAGTCGAGATGCCGTGAATAAATTCCGTTGTACAAGAGATTTTACGTTGCGTTTTTTTAGTATATGAGTACAAGTATTTTTCATATTTTGAATAGACATGAACATGTACTTTCTAACAATATAGCACATCAATAAATGTTATAACTTTCATCCTGTCATCAGATCATTATGCTAACTGCCTACGCGATTACTTAGTGTAAGCATCGAAATGAATCACTCTGTCAGTGCTTTTGACTACGTAATCACACCTAATCCCGACCTTAGTTGTTGAGTGGGTGTTCGCGAGTTGGTATTAGCATTGACATACATAGTGTTCAGCGATTGCAGTTATAAGTTCGCGCCATTTCGGATTCAAGAACAATTACATGTTACGAAAACTTGAAAATCTGTCTCATGTTACTCATGTATAAAGACGAAGATCAGCGCGATTAGTACTGAGACATCGAATAACAATGTTACATTGAAAATTTAACAACACAAATACAATTAAGCATTGTGTTTTATTAAAAAAAAATAGAATACCAACTATGTTTCTTGTCATTTATCTGGTATAAGTCATACGGATCATACGTTATGTGTTCCCAGAGGCGAGCTTCTAACATTCATAGGAGCCTAGAATCTTGATAATATGTATTACTATTTACTTTTGTACATTTAAGTTACTAGTATACTATCGGCTAATATAAGTTGGCATATTTTCAATGATACATACGCTTGTCTATAATATTGTGTTTTAATCCATTGTATGTTTTATCGGGCTCTAAGAACTCGCTATTCTTAAATAACAGCACACTTCGATCCCACCCACGTGGTGCAACCACTACCGCATTGTACTGTCAATAAAAATCCTTCACGGCACTGTGGGATGAGATGATAGTTATTCAAGGTGAAACTGCAGTTTGTTATGTACAAGTCTATAAATAGAAACAAAAAAAATATTCTTATTTCATTTACGTGGGACCCTACCACAGCACTTTGATTTTAGAATCGCTTTATTAAAAAATGCAATCGGACCGGATACTGCGCTGGTAATAAATGCTTGCTTGTCGCCAGTCTCGTTCGCCGTTTGACAATGCCCGTAGGTGAGGTTATCTTAGGGACCCAACATTAACAAATTTTGTATACTAAAACCTTCACACCATCACCATCTACCTATATATACGATATGGGAATATACAGGATACCTTTCAAAACCAATGTTTGAACAGCATTGTTGTCTGTAAGACGTGAAAAGATCGCGTCACATTACATAAGTCATATTTAAACCACAACAAAGAAAATTATCAACAATTTAAGAAGATTTTCACAAACCACCTATTATTATACCGGTAAGTAACTAAAATGAATAAAAACACTATCAGAGTGTCACACGGGCCAACAATAGCATTCGAAACCCACTAATTTGGCTATTGTATAAAACACAAGCGCTCTGCAAAGTGAAATTGGACAATGCACTTATGAAGAAAGTTTTGTGAACTCGTCATGTTACATGATTAAGCAAACAGGTTCTTATCATCATCGAGTGATAAAAAGTTGCAGCGCTTCCGAAATTACTTCCATCGACAGTTTTATTAATAGATTTCAATTCAATACAAAGACACCAAAATGAATTAATAATTTTTGGACTACAATTAGCATCGCAAATTTTTAATTAATAATATTAATTTATGGCAGTATACCTGCCATAAACTTTTGGTACCTATATGTCATTCAGGCTGGTGATTTGAAGGTTATACACAGTATAACAACAGTATTGACCTGTAATATTTATCACTGGTGTATTTACCAATAGGTAATAATAACCGTTAGGTTGGCTAAGTGATAAGACAAAAATTGGAGATACACATGCCCACCTCTCGACTGAGGCAGACAGGAGGAGGTGTACAAAATAGTTACTTTAATAGTTATCCTTTATTTAGGTACACGATTCTAACGTGATTAGTATTTAATTAATGAACAACAAGTTTGTCTTGCAAAATACTAAGGTAAAACTAAGTCGCCTGGATTTGAAACAATATATATATATAAACTATATATGACTTGACTTTGACTTTAACGTGATTAGTATTTAATTAATGAACAACAAGTTTGTCTTGCAAAATACTAAGGTAAAACTAAGTCGTCTGGATTACAAACAATATATATATATATATATATATATATATATATATATAAACTATATATGACTTCACTTGACTTTAACGTGATTAGTATTTAATTAATGAACAAAAAGTTTGTCTTGCAAAATACTAAGGTAAAACGAAGATGCCTGGATTAGAGACAATATATAAAAAAAAGTGTTTACAACCATACATTTCGTTTACATTATATAAATTCCTTTAATAACGTCTCGTTATAAATTTCGTCTAATTGAATATGCAGTATTCAACTTATAGTTGGCAGCCGGTTAAAGACGAAGAAAGTGACACGGTGACCCGCTTCGAAGGAAGCGAGAGTAATATGATGACGTATGTGATTAACCACGCCTACGTCCTGGCAAGCCTACAAAACATTTTTTTAACATTATTACCGGTTCACGACACTCCAGTGTTGGCACCACAGTTTTTGGAATGGGTCTTTTGGAGAAGTTAAAAGGACTAGACGGAGCTTCAATAACCAACAGAACATAATCCGTACAAAAAATAAATAGTAATAGAGCGTTGAAAAAACGGATAATAGTTGTTAGCATGGCGAAAACATCACGTTTTGGTTATACTTCAAGACCATAATAAAGGGCTATTATTTAGCCTTTTTATGAGCTAAATCGTTTAAAGAAGAAGTTTACCTATAGGCAGCACTGACGATACTTCAATACTCATAACTGCGCTTTAAGCTATCTATATTAAGGCT
This sequence comes from Leucinodes orbonalis, assembly GCA_019425675.1. Classification (NCBI taxonomy): domain Eukaryota; kingdom Metazoa; phylum Arthropoda; class Insecta; order Lepidoptera; family Crambidae; genus Leucinodes; species Leucinodes orbonalis. The sequence continues at coordinate 11,757 of PQWD01007995.1, forward strand.
GCTTCATTACCGAGTCTATTCGAATACTCCAATTTGTAACGAACAATAATTAAATATTCTCAAGGGAGTAATAACTTTATTTGAGAGTCTAATGTAGCTGTTTTTAATGACTAAAATGCTAACAAGGCGATATTTTAATTCAACAAACTAAACCAGCTGACGATGGCTTTAATACTAATTCAATTTATTAATAACCAGCACTAACGAAATGTTTGAAAGTACTCCATTATTATTTAAAAGAGGCCAGACAAAGTGGGGATACATGAACCCGATAAAAAAGTACTCGTCTGTTGCAGAAATTTGCTATTTATTACGAGACTGCATAACACATAATGTTGCCGTCAAATTTAGCGGTTATTTAGCGGCAGATATGACGAAAACCAATTTAATACCGATCTACTTTCGCAATAAGAACTCACAATGTACAATTGTGTAAATGTGGTAATGACACTATTAGAGCGATCCGATTTGGCGGTCGTAAAATACTATATGGTAGCATCATAAAAAGCTATAACTATAGTGTCATAACTAACTATACAAAAATCTCAATAGTTGACGATTCAAAAGATTCTGTTAATGATTTATCTGAATAGAGATACTTTCAGTGAAGCAAAAAGAATTTATTAAATGTCTGAGATTTGGGTAATTAGTGTTTATAAAAACAGTTTCCACAAGATATGTTTATTCTTTCACACTTTACAAGTGAATCCATCAACAGCATGCTTACAATCAGTATTTATACCCTTTAATCGGAACTCAACGTTATAACTGTGCTAAATAATCAACAAAAGTATTCATAAAGGTGGCGCCACTGCTCCACTTCCGGTTGAATAAATGTTATATTGATACTTGCATTTCGATACAATTGTTACAAAACATTTAAATACAAGCATAAGCCATTTGACAACTTAGTTTAATATAATACAGTAATTTCATAAAAATATACAAGAAGTTGATATTAACCGGAAGCTCAATGACCAACTTGCATCTTTATCTACAAATCAAAGATGGCGACACTGTTAAATGTCATTATTAGAACATGTTTACGTACATACATAAGACAATTTATACGTTCAAGTATTTATGACAAACACTGGGCCTTTCTTGATAAATCAATTATGTCCTCGTGATTTTAAAGGCGACACTGTTAAAAATTACATTATTAGAACATGTTTAGTTAAATACATTAGACAATTTATACTTTCAAATATTTTTGACTAACAGTAGGTAAGTAAGTTAATCTAAATTTGATCAGATATATTTTATCAAATCAGAGACAATTAAGTTATTCGTTTGTTTGGTTTCTTTGTAACACTACACTGATGCACATTGACAATCAAAGTATTTTATTCATTATATTAGATCAATAAATTTATAATTAAACTAAAGTCATCGTAATATATTTACAATTAAATTAGCTGATTACGTCCACTTAGCTACACTTAAGTAAATGGTTGGAAGTTACTGCATTTAGTCTTACTTATCTTCACTTCTGCATTGAAAGTTGATACTTTAATGGCTTTTGTGTGTACTCATTAACATTTTCGTAATAATGATAAAAAAATATTTTAATACATAGTCAATTCAACGGCCTTACCAGTTGTCATGCTCAACTCAAGATTTTTTTTGGTCACAATGGCGTTTACCAATGTAGACTGGGTTCAAAATAAATTTGATACTGAGCGTTATGAATATTTTCACATCTTAATACCTCAAACTATCGTTATGATTATCCACATAATGAATCCTTTATTTTTTCTTTTGAATTTTCACAACAGGCACATAAGTTTAACGTCAGTTGATAAATAAAACCGTGACGTCATAGTGTTTGTTATACCATACAAAATGTATGGATATAAGTCTATTTATAAAATTATTTATAAATTTTTCGATCTCTGAAAGATTTGTCAATGAACATCCCCTTTACACTGTATTTTTACGGGGCCTAAGATAACCTCATCAGCTAGTGGTGCAAGGTTCTAGTGATCTTAAGGAATACGTAGTTTAGCAGTGAACTGTGCTACTCAAATGGTGACAACTGTAATGTAAATGCCATTTCTTTATCTATCCTTTCGAGAATAGAGTCGCGAGTGTATGAGCAAGTAGCTAAAAGACTAAAAAACTCAACAAACCGACATCACATTTTTAAGACTAAGAGCCATCAGCGCTGGTCAATTGCCCGGTGAAACTGTAAAGGCCATACAGAAAAAAAAAAAGAAAAAAAATTAGATACAATTGCAACACAACCTTTTGCCAACATCCATCATAATATGTAATAACACATATCACTATCTGTGAAACAATGTTCAAATGTCCAAATCGTGTGGTAGCCAACCCGAATAGAGATCAAACCCGCGAGCACGCGCGTACGCAGCGTAACTACTTTCGCCGATTAAAATCCGACGTCGTCCGAGTTTTTATACGTGACAGACGTTTAACTTAAATCCATCAAGAAAGTGCGCCACCGTTCGTGCGTTATATTTATTATAAAAAATGGACCTTTGATTTGCAAGGTTACAACCATAACGTGCCCTACATATTAATGAATTTTACGATTTTACCAGTCTGTCAGTTCTGCTAAATTAACAGTGGAGGTTGTCAATTCAAAGCATCGAGCTGAATTTCACGTCCGCAAAAAGCACTTGGCAGCTAAGTCTAACTTGGCCTAGCCTAAGAAGTTCTTCTTCCTAGCAATAAAATATTATTAAATTTAATATAATTATGTTATGCATGCTGATAATGTATATGTTATGAAATGCGTAACTAAATTATGTAAAGATATCGAAAATGCACTTGAAAGACCATTAAAGAGTTTTAGTGAATAATTTTGTACATACCATTTCATTCATTACATTTCTTAAAAAAATAAAACTTCAGAGTCAAAGAACCTCTTCCAGAAATGCCTAATAAGTAAAACCTAGATCAATGACCCTATAAGGGCGATTTACAACAGGGCCAGTTGACAAAAAGTAAAATAGTCTTAAAGCCGTTTATTTATTTAGATATTCCAATAAGGTCATAGCATCACATGTCCAACCGGACAAATTCCTAATACGACCACTGGTCAGGTCATTAAACCCCTTCGTTTTGTAGTCTGTATCGTGAACTATGGGTTCCGATAACGTCACTTTCTCTGTACAACGCTGGAAAAAACGATCGATAAATCTGTTAACGAGCAAATTGTAGCTAAAGGGGATAACATTATAAGAGACCATAGGGGACTGTTAAATTGAATCAGCCTTCTTCGAGAGAAATCGAACCGGAAGATTGCAGACACAAGGCAGGTCGTTAAGGTAATTTTCATAAGGTTGACAGGATTATACAAAGCATGTGTGTCGTGCTTTGTTATTGAAATAAATACACCATGGCAATTTCAGCGATGTGATATGACATTCTCGAAATCAATTGAACCAACCATAAGACAATGGATTAGGTAATGCCCACATAACGTAGAGCGATAATATCAGACAAATTGGTATAATGTTGGTGGTCAGGCAGGTCGTGAACATTAATACACGCTCGTGTGCTCATAATTAAACTGCGTTTGTTATAGGAAACGTTATATAATTGGGCGAAAGTCGATATAAAGAATATTGGGCTAACAGATAATAGGATTAATGCACAATAATACAAAACAAAACGTTGCAAAATCAAAGGCTATGGAACAATAAGTGTAAATCCGCTATAGAAATGGTCATTCTTAGAACATATAATATTACGTAAATATTATGACTTTGCACAAAAGTGTCTATAAGCACACCAATTAATTTCGATTACATTTAGTAGGTTACCAAAGATATTTTCATGTAGACTTAAGCGTTTTACCTTTAGGATTACATAATGTAGTCTAGAATGACGTTTGCACAAAAGCAATCTGCTGTAATCTGTTGTATTTTCTTTATATTATAGGGGCAAACGAGCTGACAGATCAGCTAAAGGAAAGTGAATACTGTCACCCATGGTTACTTGCAACACCTACGATTAAACAAGAGTACGCTTTTTTCTTGAAGGTCTGTAAGTCGTATCTGTCCGGAAGAATCGCATGCGGCAACTCATTCCACAATTATGTGGTGCGAGGCAAAAGGTTTCTGTCAAATCGCACTGTAATGCTCTGCCAACTGTCAAGGTGGTGGGGTTGGTAGAGTAGTCGCGTAGATCGATGGCGGAAAGAGGTGGCGGAATCGAACAGTTCTTCGGAGCGCTCCCCATGGTAAACGCGATAGAGAATGCATCTTTGTTATGCACTACATCTCTACGTGGTGCCAAGGAGTCAAGCCTATCTGATTCATAATGACAATTAACAACTCGAGTCGCTTTTCAATGAATTCGGTCTGGAGGGAGAAGCTGGTACTGGAGAAGCCCCATATGACGCAATTCATGAAAGGCCGAACCTGCGTCTTACAAAGTCGCAGGCGGTGTGCCGGTGTGAAATGCTGTCTCAGTCTATTGAGCACGCCGAGCTTCTACGAAGCTCACTTAGTCTTACCCTCCAGATGGCCACGAAACTGGACTTCGCTCGATACGTCGATTCCAAGAATTCCGATATTGGCTGCGGCAGTTAAAGGAGAGGAGCACTCCTATAATTTGTAGCATATCATTTATTTTCAAAAGGCCAAACGTAGGTGACAGCACACAGCTTTGCGGGACATCAGCATGAACAGACATAAGTTCAGAGCATTTGCCATCGACTACGACCTTTATGCTTCTGTCAGCAAAGAAGCTAGCGGACCCATTTGCATAATTGCTCGGGAAGCCCGTAGGAAGGCAGCTTCGAGAGTAACGCTTTATGCCAAACCCGGTCGAAGGCCTTCGCAATGTCCAAACTAAAAGGCAAGTTCACCCTTACCCTCGAGCGCCTGAACCCATTGGTGCATCAGGTATACTAAGAGATCACCAGCCGAACGAAGCGGAACTAATGTTCGCTAAGTAACTGGTGATCCTCGAGGTACCGGAGGAGTTAACTGTTAATCATGGATTAACTTATTTTCGAGAGTAGAGAGAATAAAGAAAAGAAATATATATCATACTAAGATGACGTATTAACTAGGTATAATATATTAAGAATTTTCAGCTTCATTTATTAAAATCGCGTGTTGCAAAAGGGTTGGTCCCGTCTAGGGAACGCAGTATACTGTTTTTATGGTATAACTTCCCTCCATAATATTGAGGTTAAAGGAGTGTCATATTCGTGACACATTAATGTGACCTGTATCTTTATAATTAAAAATTCAATAACGCCAATATCGAATATATGGAAACGTATAATACATATTTTTAATTGGTTATTTTATATAACTGACAGTTATCGAACATTTTAATTTGAGGCTGTCAGTATTTTTTTTTTATTGAACTGAAGGCAAACACGTATACGGTGCATCTATTGGTAAGTGACACCGCCAACCATGAACATTTGGATGACCAGAAATATGTTGCCGGCGCTTTAACCTAACCTCGAACCCTTTGTTTTTGCTATACTAACATCTTGAATTTTCAACTACGAATGCATTGCAAACACTGGGCTCTCCTGTCGAATTTAAAATACTTTATAATTATTATCGTTTAGGTCACTTTTGATCTTTATTCATTAGTTTCATACAAAATTTTCAAGCAACAATAATTATTGACAACAGTAAATCACTACCACCATTTATGATCATTTTAGTTTCAAGGTGAAGCTTAGATACTAGTTGTTACATTAATATCTATTGGATTACCGTGAATATACATCCATCCCATTTAATTACCATTAGAAACCGCTTCAACCAGGCACCATGACATACATAGCACTTGGCTCAACCCATGTCTAGCCATTGATCCTATACCACTTTATAAGGCGTTTCCTTCGTGTCAAGATCCAGCGTAACAAAAATAGAACTTTCTAGATCCGCGTCAGGTTTCTATTAACATGTATACATACAGCATTTAACTTTAAGTATCTATCGAGTAATGGATTCGTACGCCGTCAATAAGATATTATCAAGATAACAGATGATTTTAATACCTCGTTATCCTAATTTTCTATATCATGGTGAATTCATTACATTATTAATTTTATTTAAATTCTTTTTGATTCACAAAAGTATATATTGACTTTCTTAATTTTGAACAGGTCAGCATTTATACGCCATCTTATCCGAAGTTGATAAGAAACGAAGTAAACGAAAAAAGAATGCTCGCCTAGAAAAAAATAATTGTTTTATATTATACAAATCCTTTGATTATTAAAATTAATTAAGATGACAGGATTAAAACCAAAATTTAAAATGCTAGTCTAGGGAGCGTTAGCAGAGCGATACCTAAAAGCCTTGTTCGTTATTCGGCATAATTAAGATTTTTCAGGTACCTACTCGAGATTATGTCTTTATTAAGACTAAACAATTTCACTAATTCGACGACCCATTTGGTGTAATGGTCGAGACGTCGACTACTACACCAAGGGTTCCGGGGCTACTACACAAACATTTGTGTGCATGAAAGAAACAGACATGCTGCTTGTAATGGTCTGGGTGTTATTATGTATATATTTACAAAAAATGTATATAAGTATGTTTACCAGTGGTTTAGTACCCTAACTTACTACAGCTTGTACGAGGCTTGATGGTGCTGAGTTTATCATATCAATTAAAATAAAAAATAGGATGATCATAATTCATAACATAATAATTACTTTTATATAAGACATGATTTTTTCTTATATGCAATACTTTCATAAATTCCAGAAATCAGATTTTAATTTAATTAAATCGGTACATTGTATAACATCTGATAAAACATCACCCATTGATAATGCGATTAGGATCACCGAAACATAGGCACTAGTTGCGAGTGAACTGCCGACGGGCTGATCAAATCACCCATCGACATTACGATTGACATGAAATCAAAGATCATCTGAGTAACAGATTCATTAGACGGCCAAAGATAGTGACCTCTGTAATGTGATCATCTGATCGATTTGATCGCGATAACGCCCGTGGCGAGTGGATTATGCAACAACAGTTATTCAATTTTATATTTGTTTGTTCATTGTCACATAGCACTTGGTAAGCAGTTGTAGAAAAATATTTATTATTTGTTAAAGCATGATGAATCCGAATTGCTATTCACTGCGCTATATACTTTTTTATTACTAACTGTGGACGGCAGACATCACAATATTTAAACGTCATTCAGTCATCTGTATATGTTAAAGGTTTCCCCAGGAATAATACGTATATTGGGCTTTAGGTAGTGGCTCATAGGAGCGTGATATTTATTCACGAATTGGAATTGAGTCGGTCACTTGGTTTGATGAGCATAACATGCGAGACCTAAAAGTAACTAAAATTTCATTTTAAGGTATACAAGAACTATTTTAAGTATAGCAAATAATTTAATTTAGTGCAGGATTATGTGAATAAAAACACATTTTATCAGCATCTAAACCAAATATAGAATCTATCACAATTTCATACAATTTGTGACATTTTGTTTGAATAACAGAGTGGACTAAAGATATTTTTAAATTATTCCTTCAAAACAATAGCTGATTTATGCTTATCATGTAAACTCGTCCTTAAGCAGATATTTGTATAACTAAACTGTACCCGTAACCTTTAAAAAAACCACTTTAAATTCACAAAATATGTGAATAGTATGCTTGCATAACTGGAACTTTTTTAACTGGGATATGTGCATTGTACCACATTGTACCTAACGGTAAGCCTATTCACAAAGTAGGCATATTATATATGCGTACTTTGTGAATATACATACAAACACCTATTATGCGGGTAAGGTACAGACATCTTTAAACAAAATAACCGTGCGATATTTCTTTATTTGCAACTAACATACACAGGTCAATAACTTTTGCCGTAAAATAGATAATGATAACAAAATTGAAAAACACAAAAAGAACAGCAATGAAATTGCATACTTCAAAATGTTTCGTCCTAATACAACTTGATGTTACAACGCAAGGTTTGAACTATTAAGTCTCGTTATACGCAAAACAGTTTATGAAAACCTAGATTACATTCAATTGTTCTTGTCACGTTACTAAATCAACTGGATCGCGTGGGTGAAACATTCCAATCAACGGATACCACGTGGGTAAAGCCTTATTAAATACCGTTCACCTGTTCCGAAGAAATATTTGACAAAGCCACGGCGATAAAAAAAATAAACTCTTTCATGTTCTTTGAATTTAACATGTTCAAATTATGTAGAAAATAATAATAGAGATATATTTGTTTTTGTAATCAATATGACTTAAATGTATTTGAGCTGCCCAAGACCGGAATGGCTGGTGCCCTTTATAAGAATTGTACGATTAATTAGCACAATTCTTTTATTGTACCAATTAATATCTACATATGAATATCCAACTATACTATAATATGTACATTATAAATTATAATGTTATAAAATTTATTGATATTTTCAAAACGCCTTTTCCACAAAGGCCATAAAATTAATCGCTGGAAAAGGCCTTCCATAATGACTGTCCAAGAGAGGTTCCAATCCGTCACCAGCGCTGGTCGAATGTGTAACTGCGTTAATATATGAAAGTATATAAGCACCTATTTAAGGGAATTTCATTATGTATCTAAGGTACAGCTCACAAGAATAATGAAATAGATTCTGTTTGTGTCAACTGTCAATATAATATTGTTACACAAGGTTACCAGTATCAAACCAAAGGGTAGCCTTGGCTGCCTTTAGATGTAAGGTTTCAACACTAGCTCAGTAGTTAAGCCTAGTAAATGAGCTTTGCAAATTGCGGTCGTGTATGAACATAATCTTGTGTATCAAACGAAATATAACTTCAAATACAGTTAAGTATTAAATCGTAATGTAGTAAAAAACGGTTATTACAGTATAACCCACAGACACTCCAATTTTATTTATATGTATAGAGTTAGTATAGATTAGTTAATACCAAACGAATGGCAGTTCGACATACAGAAATAGTTCTAATTATCGTTGCAAAACGGATAAAATATTTATACGAACACGCAATATGAATCACAAGTGAGCTTTCCTCTAAACGCATTGACTAATCAGATATGTTTAATTATATATATATATGTGAATTAAAAGTAAAACAATTATATTTTTTTCGAATTTATATTTAACATGCCGTTTTAGGGTTCCGTAGCCAATTGGCAAAAAACGGAACCCTTATGGATTCGTCATGTCTGTCCGTCTCTCTCCGAAACTATAAACACTACACTATTAAAACTTTGTAGGAATATGTATTCTGTGAACCGCTATTAGGTTTTGACAAGAAACTTGAAAAATAATTAATATATTTTGGGTTCCCCATTGAACTGAAACACAAATATTTTTTTCTCATTGTACCCCCTCGTGTGGGGTATCAATGTAAAGAGTTAATATCATTTATTTATAAATTGAATAATTAGCGCGAGAGACATTTCCAAAGTTGAAAAAATATATATGATGTACATTACCATAAAATCTAACAACGAAATTTAGTTTGAACGATTTCTGGTGTGTAGTCTTTTTTATACGTTATAAACGGTGAATCACTATTTTTCATATTAAAGCTGTACTGTGGTGCCTAAGTAAATCAAAATGACTTTATTTTATGTTACTTGCTGCTGCGGAACCCTCCACGGGCGAGTCCGACTCGCGCTAAGTCATTTTTTTTTAAATATAGGTCTTGATGATTCTTAAGAAAATTTAGTTGAAGGATGACATAACTTTCATCTTTTTATTGGCACCTTATAACCTATAAGCGCCAACATTATAACAACCAACTTAGTGCAAGCTTAGCCCAACAGTCCAGTCCGCACAGCAAAAATCATAAAATACACCGACATTAAAATTAACACTACAGAGATCATTTATAAAATATTGACGCTATTACCAACAAACGTATTCTTTCATATAATGACGTAAATAACTGTATGAAAGTGTAATTTCGCGGTACGATTACACCGCAATCGATATAAAATGTAACAGGTAAGCTGACAAATTTGCGGTTAGAAAACGATACTTTAATATTATATTAGAAAGAAACGGTGAAACATTGAAAACCATGGCTTTGATTCATTTTCACTGGTGATATTAATATTAATATACTTTTTAAATCGTTTTTATACAAATATCTATATTTAAGTTTGTATCGTGATGAATAAACAATCTTCTATTGGTATCTATTAAAATTTCGAAACCAAATTGTAACAACATTAGAATGAAAAAACGTTTGTCCAACCAAACGGAAAGATTAGAAAAAACCTATTATAGACTCATGAAAAACACAAGGTGGTTACAAGATACGGCCAAAAAAATCTCCTTTTGCACCCATATTACAAACATTTTACCATAATCACTGATACAAATAATTCACGAAAACATTTTACTATAATCACTGATATACTACATTTAGGTAGACATTCAGTTTACTATTTCCTGTCAAAGTTGCAGGAAGCTCTCACTTCGATCAGTAAAAGCCATTATAGGTAAGTTGCGCAAAATGCATTACGTTTTAATGGAAATTCTGTGATTCCCATAAAGTCGCTGTTACCCGATGTAACACTAAATTAGTTGATGCAATCGAATCTGAAGGTAAAAAAAGTGATTGGACAAGATCAAATCAATGACGTAAGTGCAATAGATGATAATGAGGCTTGACTGCAATGAAATATATAAATATTTTAGTAAAAATGTTCTTAGGAGGTGAACAATGGAAATCAATTATTAAATATTTTCTTGAAATTCAAGTAATATTATATAATTTTACTTAAGTTTGATAGTTTGTTATAATGTATACTAAAATATGTATAAAATAATTACGGATATTTAGGTGATTGCAAATTGCATTTATAAAATAAATTAGGTATTTTATATTAGGCAGTATAAATTCATAAAGGGGCTTATTATATTATAACTACGCCGGTACTTAAAATAAAAACGCCGGTTATAAATCCGCGAACATATTAAATCAAGGTTTATTATTATTAATATATCGTCGATATAAAGTGTAATGGACAATATTCTATTATTTAATAAACAGAAAAGCTTATCCACTATTTGGTTGATCTAAAAACAAACACCGTTCGTTTGGCACAATAATATGCAATAATTGTGTAATTTATTAGCTTACCACGTGCAAACTGGCTATGGTTTTCGGTAAACATTATCTATAGGGCTTACATCTCATAAACGCACCATATTTTTCGTTGTCTTCTTTAATAACATCACTCTTTTCATCGTCTTCAATATTTTTTGCACTAGTGTTTTTCATTGGAAATATTTTTTGTTTTATCTTTGAAATTGTCGCGGTCCTAGGGTTAAGGTAGTCTACAGCGTACTGGCTGAAAAACTAAAACTTCAATGTACAAACTAGATATAGGTTACGCTACAGACACGCGATCGGTTTGTGTCTATAAAAACGTTGGTAGGCCCCATCCTTCTTTAATAAAAGAGCATGAAATATTTGTTTAATACGTTGAAATACTTCATTCCCTTGGGAATCATCAAATTGTATTTTTTTACATGAATTGAATAAGCGAAGTTAAATCATCTATTTATCGACAATTCCTAACATTTTGAAAAGCTTTCACGAAAGCTTAAATATTGTAGGAATGACTTGTAAACCCGACTTAATGGACTCGTAATTACTGAAATTAACCATTATTCTATTCTATTACACACAAAAGTTTCCAGGATCAATTTGTGTGCCGTTTGAATATATTTTTGCAGACATGAGCATGTTTATATATGTAAAAAGACCTTAACGTTTGGTAAGGATATCCATTATTTTTGTTAAGTTCTCATAATACAATTCTGATAGTTTCGTAAGATATAGGTATGCATAATTATTAAATTTAATAGATAGATAGAATATTATTAACGATTGTTTGTTTTATGAAACCTTGTTACAACGAATCGAGATCCTACAAGAAATATTAGGTGATAAAGGTAGGTAGTTTATTCAAAATTATTAAACTTGACAACGACTTAACCTTTGGGTCAAATAGACTGTCTATTATCAATGTGAGTTGCATGCAGCAACCTGTCAAATGCCGTGTACATACAGCTCCAAATAACTGGGATTAATAGAGGGGGGAGGGGAGCGTTCACGCAACCACCAGCCTGCCCCTGGCACCGACAGCCAACTGCGCCTCGAACATGCTCCTTTAGGGCCATAAAAATATATTATCTGGCTTGTTAACCCTGAGTATTCCTAGCCTTTTTTGCTTGAGCATTCAAAGATGCAGAACCTGTATTTATTTTCTGATATTTATGGTTATTTTAGGACAATACAGAATGATGCCCTATGTTCTATGTTAGTAGGGTTGGTTTCCGCACTTAGTCCGTGCAGTGGACCACTGTGCGGAATCCGAGGCTCTTTAGGTAAAGGAACACATCGCGAGGGAAGCCTGCGGACACTACGAAATATCAAAGGCCAATTCGCACCGGGCCCACGTGTACATCTAAGGCCTAAACACTAGTACGGGTAGGCTCGGACCTCGGTGGGGATATAATAATGAATATCATTGACATATTATATTATTAAATAATTTATTATAAACTACAATCTAAGTGATTAATTATTTGAGCCAATATTACAGGTAATTCAAACGTTCTGCATTCCCGCGTTCGTACAGGTGGAAGCGTGAGAGTAAATTAATATCATCAACGTTTTACTTTGCACAAATTAAATTGTGTCAGCTGCTTGCCCTACATCGCATTGTCTCGGCGTGGGATCAATACGTTTTATTGTTCATCGGTAAAGCAAATTGTTGGTAAAAGAAATCGCGAACAATGTTTTGTAAATTTTTAACGTCCCTCTACCGACCACTTGCTAGCTAAAACAAGGATGGATTTACCTATCCATTGCGTTGGTTTAAGCGTAGGTAATCTATGAAACCTAAAGAGACCGAGAGTTTAGGTCATATATATGAGTACCTCATCTCATTTTATTCTGTACGTAGTAGTGTGTGATACTGTGACTAAACAACTTTACGTTACAAGTAAGCAACTCACTGAATTCCTTTTCTCAATAACTGAAGTATAGGCAACAGTAAAGATAAAAGATACAAAAAATATTATTGCACATAAAAAAACTACAACACATCCAGTAGCAACGAAAACGAGTACAATGTAGGCGGCCTTTTTGCTATGGTATCAATTTCTTCCAGGCACCTTTGAGTGAAAGAATAATGCGTACGATAAGCGTATATGCGTATATGTAAGCTAGTGCCAAACGAGTCAAATCTTTAATCTAAATGAATAATTATAATATAATAGTACATACACTAAGTACACATTACTACATAAGTAATATTATTAATAAAACAAATACATAAATCAATGGAAAATGAGATAATGCCGAGGATAATGCAAACTACAATAGAACTACATAAACAGAAAGACAGCGACAGAACCTACAGCTTATGAATACAAGTGAAGGAAACTTAAGATCACAACTAAATTAAAGGATTGTGGTCAACTCACGTTCGTGAAAGAATGGATTTATAATAACAATGTCTAGGATTAGAACCAGAAGTGAGGTCATAATTTTGCATATCAGCAAAATCAGGCATTTTTCAGGTGTGTCGACCCTTAGTTATAGAACTAAGCAAACACACCGGAGCCACCTCATCAACGAGCAGGGGACTTGCCGCCATCTCTTAAAACATAAGACTATAATCTTTATGATACGACGCCATTTTTGTACCAGAAAAGGCGAAGTAATATTAAAGCAATACTATTTAAAGAGATGGCTCCTTTATGTCCTATCAAACATAAAGCTTGCAAACATTTTACATAAAACGTGTATGGGATAGTAAGTAACAGAATATGCCGTCATAATTAAACTGAATGTCAATTAAAACCAGGAACATTAGCAGCACGTTTGCCGGTTCAGCGTAATCGAGACACAATCAGAAATCTTGCGTTTCACTTTGCTTTCCTGGCTTCATAAGAAAATATATTTGTATGCGCACATAAAAGGTGATAAGGCATCAACGCAAACGTCGTCGCTTGGTACACAGGGAGCGTCGCCGATTGTTGTAACGCGATAAATTCTACAGAAACTCGGTTGCCCCTATTGCCTGTGGATTATATAAAATTAAAGATAGTCGGTAATATACTAGCAGTGGTTTATCTGCTTTCAATCCGGAGGTCTGAGATGTATCGTTATAAAAATCGAAAAATAATACTTAACAGCAAACTTCTACCAAAAAATATACATTTAAGTAGTTTCAAAGTAGATTTCCATAATTTACGCTTACTCGGAAGTTTCAATTTATTGCCCAACATTGGCTGCGGTTTTTTATGTTACAAAGTGTTTTTATTTTGTTTGCAACCTTGCTTTGCGGTACGCTGTGCACAACGCTGACCGCTACTCAAGCGGGTGAAGCGTATACAAGCAATTTACCGAACCGTAACTAACAATGGTCCAGGGCTAGATAAGGCCATAAGCTGAGCCACAAAACACCTAATAGGCCGAACTGAGTTATAAACGCAAATGAGGCGCACATTATGCATGTTCAATGGTTGACAGTTCAGTAACTCTACTTGTACCTACTCGCCTTTTAAATTAACTGTTAGCATTAAATCGCACGCAATATACGCAGTAACCACTTTACATTGAATACCAATTACCTTAAACAGCCCATGGGTAGGCTATCGTCGAGGAAATGTTTGTTAACGCCATGTCCACCAATTACCACTCACACACACAATGACATGTTAAAATAAATTATCTGCATTTCATGAAATTTTCTAATTTATTAGGCACCATGATAGGCTGCAGGGGGCTGTTTCTGCTACACTGGGAAATGGCAATATTTTACAATAAGCTTCAAAAGATTTATAGATTTATAAGTTTTTTATATGACTGCGGAAGGGGAGTTATGTTTTTCAAGTGTATGTATGTAAATTTCTGTTCCCTGTTGCAGCCTAAACCGATTGACAACTTGTAATATATGAGGTGTCATTAGATTTGATTTCATAGCGCGAGTGTCACTGGGTACATAAAAAAAAAAAAATGCGATTGAAACCGCAATTTAGTAGATAAAAAAAAAATCTAACCATGGAGTAGGGTATAGTTGAATAGGTCTTTCAAAAATAGTATGAGTGTGTGAAAACCATTCTTCGATACAACCATTTGTTTACGAAATATTAAGCTTAATGTTTAGTGATAATTTTTATAAATTAGAAAACACAGTGCTCTGAGCTGTCTGAACTTATACCTATTAGTAAACTAAAACACCTGCAATAAAAACACATTATTAAAAAATAACAAAAACCCAACTGTAAAAAATAACTACTAAAAATGGAAAATCAAGCTCTACCGTATAGTGCAAACATTTTATACCCTTTCATGATTTCAATTTCATATCATATATGCAAATAAGCAGTGCATACCCTGTTCGTCCAGACAACCCGGAAAATTACCAACATATGAATTGATTCCCACCTATTCACCCATTTACCTTGACAAATTTGAAACAATCAGCAATCTGCTGTCATCAACAGCACTCAAATTGACAATAACATAAATTATTTATTGTTTTTGCAATAAGTGTCACTCACTTTGCAAACCCTACTCATAATCTCTGTGTATGCCTCTGGAGACAACTCTTCAATACCTTTTCAAGGCATGACTATATAAGTGTACCTAAATAGTAAGCTAGTATATGTAGTGAAATTATTGAAATAAATATTGTTGTCATTTCTTTATCTCCCGCCTGCAATACAAAGTTATAAATAATTCATTCATTCATCATCAGCTCATTAAACATCCCCACCAAGGGGCACGAGCCTACCCGTATAGGGTTATAAATAATGTTTGCACTAATTGTGCTATATGGTAGAGCTCATTTTTCCATTTTCAGTTGGTATTTTAAGCAATAAGGTTTTTGAATAATTATGAATTCTTGAAATTTGTATAAAAATAATAAATGTCTTGCACTGCTTTCCTTGTCTAATTCTTTATTTTTACTAAAATTGGTATTGTACAAATAATAATAAAATTTATAAACTATATTTATATACATATACATAGATATTGTCCTGTTAAATAGGAGTGTTTTGGGATGAGGGCACTGTAGCTAATGAAATTACCGGGTATTAGCGAGCTAGCAACTGTCATCTAGGGTGACAGGTGTTGACAGAAAAATAATGACTACAAACTGTTATTGATATCCTTCAGCACTGCTTCACTCATGTTCAGGCATACCACTTAGCACCAGGCGCTTTTGCTATCTGATCAAATGTTTAGCCAAAACCTAAAAACCACATCTATAGATTTCATACTTATTGATTCTCACGCTTAATGAACAGATAAAAATAGATATTATATACTGGGTCAATGAAATACCCACAGTAAATAATACCAATGGGTAGTAAAATGCCTCACATGAGGATTCCAAATTATCCTCCTAATGATATGAGAACTATAAATTAATTTGTAATAATATTCAGATTGTTGACAGCTTGTTCAGTGTTTTAATGTCTGTGCAAAGCTTTAGTCCTCAATATGGAAAAGTATTATTTTTTGAGAGAAAATAGGTAAGATCATATAAATTGCTTTTAAAAGTTATTAAGGCTGCAGAAACAAGACAAAAATTAAGATTGATTTAAAAGTTAATAGAAAGCCTGAAAGCATTTTGTTCATTCATTACATTTGATTTTCCTTGTGGATCTTGCATAGATAGCAGGCAATTAAATGAAACATATCTATATTACTACATGTTAATGATTACATTTTGCTTAGCACAAAAAGCAAATATTCAATTCTTGTACAAATTATACTGTAAAATTATCTAAAAACACTCACCACATTGTTATAATTGAAGTTTGCAGTTCCAGGCGCAAAGTACTCTTCATTTATCTTGTCCCCCATTGTAAGTCCAATACATTCACTATTATTCCATTATTAATCAAGTATACACAACCATAAATTAATTACACTTACATTTCATGTAAATGTAACAATGATTCTATTAAAATCAGCAAAATACGACCGTTGAGAGCGTCCTAATAAGCATTGTTTGGATTCATTTATCAAATATTTCCAATCACATTATCACTATGTGTAAAACACTCATAATTAACTGGTTAATAAGAGATAATATAAACAGACTAAGGAATAAAATATTAAATTCAAAAATTTAAGACATTAATTTTCATTTGACAATCACCTTGACATACATTATGACTTGTGTCAATGAAGCCATTTTCTACCACAGATAATACATATAAATATTTTTTGTTACATTCAATCAAGAAGTTTAAGAGGTTTAGGATAACCTCAGAATAAAAACTAAACTATGAGTTATTATTCTGTGAACGTAACTGCAACTTTCTTGCATTCAAGTCAACTTTTAATTCAAGGATTAGGAGTTTTGTTAAATGTATGTAAATAATAGCTCTCTTGTTTCTCCACATCATCGCTTAACATATACATACACAGAGTGTAAGTAAACGATTCTAAATATTTTAATTCCATTCGAGAAAAGGCTGGATCCAACTAGAAAGGATATCTCTTCAGATATATAATTATGTAAGTGATATAATTATGTAGGTAACATCCAAAATAAACTGGTTTGATCTTGCTATTGCTCACTTGTGAACCAATTTCTCGAGGGGGAAAGAGGACATAATTACACCACGTTCTATGGGAGTGCAAATAAGGTAGCGTGTGGGGACCTTTTAGATAATGTAAGAGTTTTTGAGACTGGCTTGGTATGCCACCGCAACTTGTCTG
>PQWD01007996.1:0-40483 GCA_019425675.1 Leucinodes orbonalis
GCCGTCTGGGTTAAACATCGACGATGTCTAGGATGAAACACGCTGACCTAGAAGAAACCTATTTACTCTCGACTTGAAGACCCCCAAATTGTACACCTCGGGAAAAACATAAGTTGGCAACGAATTCCAAAGTTTCGCAGTGCGAATAATAAATGTGGATTCAAAGCGCTTAGTACGACTTCGGCATCTCTACTATAAATGGATGTCGCTTCACGTCTGCCTGGTTGATCGATGAAAGAAAGGACTCGGGACAATATCATGCAATATTGTGCACACTCCCCGAAGTGCAACCTGTAGAAGCACGACAAAGAGGCAACCCGCCGCCGGGGCTCAGACCTTGCAACCGATACTTGGGTAAAGAGCTGTTACCTATTAACCTCTCGGCTCGTCTCTGAATGGTATTAAAAGTTTCCAGTTGGTATTTAGCTGAGCCATCCCAAAGGTGAGAACAATACTCCATGCAAGGTCTTACTTGTTGTTGTTGTTGTTGTTGATACCGCCGCAGTGACAGATATCGTCCCGTTAAATAGAAGAGTTTTGTACATATGTGTTTAGGGATTACACATTGTACTGGTAAAATTACCGAGTATAGGAGATCTAACATTTGTCGGCTCGTGTAACGCGCGCAGGTCAGTGTTGACGGAAATAATAACAACATTTATTTCCCTTAACACTTATCTACCACCAAGTGTGCTGCGACGACTTGCGTCTTCGTAGCGCAATCATGGAAGAGTATACGCTTAATTTACGCATGCCCGGTGAAGCTGTAAAGGCCATCTGCGGTCAACAGCAGTAGTCAGTTCGAAAAAAAACGCATGCACACTAAAATATATGTTTAAATTTTACGTTTCTAATTTATTTCTGATCCCATCCAACATCCAAATTGATCACTGACTTGTCAAAACAATACACCAAAAGTCACAAAAGACACCATTGATTACAAATTAGCAAGTCCACAAAGTTTCACAAATGGTACAATTACCAAACAGGGGGAGTTCTTAACAGGATTTAAAGCACAACTCCTTGTACAACGGGACTAACAAGTTGTGTCACGCAAGTTTACTAGTGTTGCTTAACTATCGATAGTTTGACTGTCGATAGTTGCAAATCATCATGACCTTGAAAATCATATATAATATCGATATGCCCATCGATGCCATTAATATTCTCAATCCTATCGCGAGTTTCTACAATTTTGGCACTAATCAGCAGCAATAATATTATTTTATTTTAATTATTTACGAGCTGTTCCCCGCGGTATTACCCGCTTATAATAAGTTTTCGCACAGTGAAACATTACTTAAAATCACGTAGTTAAAGCGCGGAGCCAAAGTGACGCGCGGCTGCCGCACGCAAAAACATGCAGACTTTATTATTTTATTTTTTCTGAAATAAAAGTAGCCTTTGGTTTTTCTTACTTTATCAGCTCCCTGCCTAAAAAAGTTCCAACCAAACCGGCCCGCCCTTTCAGAGATTACCCAGAACAGACATAAGACAGCAAAAAAAATTGTATTGGTGTATGTGCCGTATATTTATTTATATGCATGAAAAATATAATTGTTATCGTCGGTGACTCATTGTTGTAAACTGTTGTCTTTCGATCTGAAGAGTGAAGGTTCAAATCCAGCCGCGTACCAATGTCTTTTCAAATTTTCGAAATAATATGTATGTTTATTCGACGCTCTTACAGCCGCGGACGATCAAGATCTATAAGGTATAAGCTTTTGCCTCTCGGTGGAGATGTATAATGATGAATATAGTTATCGTCAGCCTATAACAGTCCACTGCACAGACCTTCTCGCACTGCAAATCCAAGGGCAGATTGATCTTTAACCAACTACGTGGGCCCAATGCAGATTTTTGGTTAAATATAGTATTTATATCTTATATCGATGTCGATAGCCCTATCGATACTATTGCTTGTGCACAAGTACCAATAAACTATCGATAAACAATCGATAGCGGACTATCGAGTGACAACACTACTTCAGTCCGAGTCCCGCATGTCGGAGTACAGCGAAAGGGCGGGCATGTTGACTCGTTCGTGACGCTTAAACGATAGGGCGCATAAATACAGTCCCCTTTGATCTTTTACTTCTTTACATTGTGTTCGATACTTGAATCAGGAAAGAGACTTTAAATATTACACTTGTCTAAGCTAATCTCTGATTATCTATTCATCGATTTGGTTAAGAAGTCGGCTTTTACTAGCCACTAGCTGTAGACATCCATCTGCTACCCGCCACCTTAACCAGGTCATGAGTCCATCTGGTTGGGCTGTGCAGATGTCGGGAGATATATATTAGACCAGCATACGGCCCAATCGCCTCACATTCGTATTGTGTAGGAACTTGGGATGGCTTATACTAGATGTCACTCAATTTCCAACTGCATTTGTAAACAAAGTTTCAAGATTACTGATTATGCTAGCCGAGTTTACGGTTCAGGCCCACCTCTTACGTGTTAACTGTAGTTGAAATTTACGATCCAACTTTGAGGGTCATAAGCATACATTTTTGCATTTCAAATCGGCTATTTAACATTTTGTGGGAAGAGTTACGAGTGGATGAAGGTCTAAGGGTTCGTCTGAAGCATTTAACATGTTTAAACATGCTCTCGTGGTATAAATTACGACGTTTTTTTCATCGGCCATGATTTTGATACAATGATCCTATGATGTTACATATTTTACAAAAATAGGAATTAAGACATGCACAAGAATGATGTTTAGTTCAAAAAAGGTTTTCATTTGTATTGACGTTTGAGAATTCAGATTTATAATATTGGTAAATATGTACTAGAAATTTTTGGTTGGAACGTTTTATTTGGTCACAAAAACTTTTGAAAATAAAGTTTTTTTTTTTGCTTTGGAGGACACATTAAGTGGCCTGTCCCGGTTAATATCTTAGGATCCAGTGCATTCTGAACAGATGGGAGCTTCAATAAGTTAAAGTTCATAAGTGCCTTTTCCAAACCTCTACGAAGCTTATTTTCAGATTCTCCTCAGTTTAAAGGATATCACAAACCAGTGAAGGCTTAATTTGCCATTCATGATTCAGGTCAAAATTGAATAAAAGATTTCGAGTTTGACCCCAAAAGATGTAAACTGGAACTCCTTATATCCATCATTGTTACTATAAAAGTACTTTTTTGATAAACGATAATTACCTGTGTATCTATTTACAATAGCAAATTGCCGCCATAGATTTCACATTTACTACCAATAAATAAATAACATTATGCACATTACTTTTTAAGGTTTGTAGGCTCATTAAATATCGGTTTCATGCATAAATATGCTTGATTATAATAATTTTCAGGTTAAAAACGTGAAATTATGACCCCATTATCTTTAATTACAACATTAATTTTCAGAATGCAAATTTAAAAAAGATTTGGTTTTAGCGCGTCGAGAAAATGCTACAAAGTGTATCTTCAAGGCACTTTCCTTTTTTTAATTTATACACGAAATTGAGGAAATCCTGTATTCACGTCGAGCCTTAAATTCCACTCATGAATTATAAATGTGTGCGCTTAATTTGTGCTAAATTATACTTTAAAGGAGAATCTTTTTGTGTCTACTCAAAGGCGCGTTACCATCTTTAATGTCAGCATTTGCATGAAATTGAATAGAAAAATATAATTCCACTAGCGTGTGCCTCGTTTTTGCAAACCGAAATGAAATTGGTTGTTTGATTTATATCCTAATGGAATATTAAAGAAAAGAAAGCAAATGTTTCGCGAAAGTACGATACACGTATTTATTTGAGCAAAGCCGTTATTATTCTGATGTAATAATAGCACATTACTTTATTTGTTTCAATTTATAAAATGAGCGCTTACACAAACTGTGTTCTATGTGGATTTTAGAAATTGATATCTTTTTTACATCCATAATCTATCACTCAGCGCCATCAAAATATTTTTCTGACAAATTGAAAATTAATTCTATCTCATACTGTTTGCCGCAGCTGCTTTTTATTTTTATTGAATTATAATTTGTTTTTGGTGCAGTAAACTATTAAAATAATTAACACTTCTTAAATTTACATGTGCCAGTACATTAAATTTATATGAATGTTTCAAATGTTGTCAGTTAATTTTCTGGTCATTTGGCATTAGATGCTTTTGATCAAAATTTAGGGTCATTTGAGAAGTTCCGTGCATTAGATGCTTTTGATCAAAATTTAGGATCATTTGAGAAATTCCGAGCAAATACAATACACACACATTCTACTTATTCACTCATTCGTCAAAGTACAACACCAATTCAATATCCAATCACAAGATTGATTACCGTCTTCATTGAAACTACGCTTTACACAAACTTGTAGTTTCGCACATACTGCAATTCGCGGTTACAGTTCACGATTGCGGAATCAGTGAATCTCACTCCAAAGCAAATCAGGGGAAACAATGAACAAACATACGCGATGCGAATCTAGTATGCTCACAGAACGTTTAGAAGTTTCACCAAATTTATGCACATTAAATGCGGTAGACGCTGCGGTGTGTACTTGGCTGCTCGGGCTTGCATCAATGGTTTTTTAATAGTGCACACGTTTCTTTATACGACTCCTGAACGTTTTATCATAAGCGAATTAAGAAGCCAGAATATGGAAGTTTGAGAGTTTGTTTTCAATGATTTGGGTTTCGAACATTGAATTACAATATGCAGGATATTAATGGTTCTATCTATTTCATGCCATTGGTTTTTCATCCCATAAGTGTTTTAGTGAATTATTTTTTTTTGGTGTTGATATAATATGGCAATGTGTGTTCAAACTTTTGATTTAATAGATAATAATAGACTTACTTAACGAGTTAATTATCTTCCAGCCTCCTTTTGGAATCGAAAGTTACCTTGTTCTTTGAAATTTTTGGGTATTTCCACATTTATATTCGGGGGTCGATCGGAATACAAAAATCAAATCTTATTTAAGGGACCGAGTTTCCATGAGTGGACTAAACCAAAAAAAACATCTTTGTTAATTATTTCGTTAAATTTTTTAGTCTTATTAAAGATTTGCCGGCATAGACATAATTATAATATAAGTCAAGTCAAAATATTATTTTTAACGTTAAACTGCGCCGAAAAACTGCTACCGAGAAACATTTACAATTCCAAGGGAGTTGTCTATTGCCTTGCTAAGCCTTTACAAAATAACCTCGCGTTTATCGTAGCTGATGGTAAGTTTGCAAATTTCATTTTTCAACATAATAACAAGCACCACAAATCAATCACACTACATTCAAGATGTAGTCGGAGGCAAAATTGTATTCACATCCGATTTTTTTTCCAAATTAGTAAGGAAAAATAAAGGTCATCTTGAAATTAGGATATATTCAACAAAGATATAGGTATTAACTTAGAGCTTCGAAAAAAGCGATGAGAAATTCTCTTTGCAATCGGCCATGCTAAGATAAACGCAGTGGTAAAATATCATGTTAATTAAATCATTTAAAATACTGTTACGAACTGGGGGTTCAGGATAAATTATTGCCAAACACGAAGAATAACACGGTAACACACTTTATTAACTAACCACTATAAATTACAATCATCATCATCATCAGCTCATTAAACGTCCCCACCGAGGGGCACGAGCCTACCCGTATAGGGTGATTAGGCCTTAGTCGTCCACGCGAGCCCAGTACGGATTGGACGACTTCACACACAACCTTTGAATCTCTTCGCAGGCGTGCATGAAGGTTTCCTCACGATGTTTTCCTTCACCGTAAGAGCGTCGGATAACGTACATATAATTTCGAAAATTCGAAAATCACATTGGTACGTGTCGGGACTTAAACCTAAGCCCTCCCGGTAGGAGGGCGACAGTTCACACCATTGAGCCACCGACGCTCCTAGCCACCGACGCTCCTCCTTCCCTATAAATTACACACAACACTAATTACAACACTCTCACTAATTAGTCAATTAACGCACGCACTGTAATCCGTAATTAACACTGCACACAACACTAATGAGTCCGTATAATGTCCGCACACACACGTTATAATCACTCGTTAACTCTTCACACTGTTATCTCACACTCGACGATCCCTTAGATATCGCTTTATCACTCGCTTCTTCCTTGTAGTCGCAGGTACTTGAGTAGAACACAAGACCGGCGCACCCATGGGTCCACCTTATATACCTGTCCGGCCGCTGAGCTCGAAGCGTCGACGTCATTCTACGTAGTTCGCGAAATATCTAGAACATGCTAGACTCTTTGCTATTTGACAATTCGCATGTCATACTCTATGGTGGACTAACGTCACATATTAGCCGCCATATTTAATGTCATTTTAATTACGTCAATTCGTAACAATACATTAGGTACTTTTATGAAGAATTTTGGCCTCGTAAAGATAAAAAGCTCACATCATAAATACAAAGGGTAAACTATTGCACCAATATTTCACGGTAAAAATTGTCTGTTCAATGCTCACAGGTGTTTAAAACTTCTTATTGAGGAAACCCTCTGAATTGCAGTTTAGGGTACAACAAACCATATCGAACAAACTTCTACCCCAACTTATGCATGAAGCATCAAACTAAGCCACTTTACCAACTTACATGGTTGAGAACTCGAGATCAAACGCCGTCGGAGCGTCTTGCTATT
The DNA here is from genome assembly GCA_019425675.1 of Leucinodes orbonalis. NCBI lineage: Eukaryota > Metazoa > Arthropoda > Insecta > Lepidoptera > Crambidae > Leucinodes > Leucinodes orbonalis. Next base: position 6,627 of record PQWD01007996.1, read on the forward strand.
GTTTGAAAATACATAAAAAGAGAGAATATTAAGGCTTTGCTTGATCATAATGTAACCCTCGTTAAAACATGTTATTTGCTTTGATTGTCAGCCGGGGAAATGTCAGTCAGCGAAATACTGGTTTCAGCGGTTCGAAAACCTTTTATATGTAATGACGAGCAATATGCAATCGTGCAACGTGACAGGCGTTATAACTTCAGTAAACGTGATTCAGTAATTTACTATGGGATACGACGCGGTCAGTCTACATCCTATTGTCGTGATTTATTTTATTGATCGTATTTTTTGTAAACTGCAAATTCATTTCACACTTTTGTACAGATGCAAATCGATTATAAAGGCAACACTGATGTTTTATGGATGTGACGTCACACTGAACTATTATTTTATAAAGATGGCGCACGCTTCTACAGGCAGTTGATCGTCAACATTCGAAGGAAATAGTCGCCTGGGAAACCTCTGTCACCTGACAGACAGAATAGTAGAATTTATAGAGTATTTGATATTCGAGAATCAACTTTGTACTGGGGCTTATCGCCGTATACTCATAATTCATTACACTATGGTTTAGGTACTCAAAGTAATTAAAAAAATAAGTCGTTTTTATACTTTAAGTTCGATGATTCTTTTATGTCTTTCACTTTTCATATCTATATTGTTTTTAATTTCACTGAGATTTAATTTTTATACATTGTTATATTGGTCTCTTGTAGTGTTATAAATTCATGTCATTTAATTAAGATGTATTTTTGTAATTTAAACATTCACATATGATGTTATATATAAAATAAGATTTGTATTTAGTTTCATACACTAGAAGTATGACACCGTGACCTAACGACGTAAAGGTTAAGTCGCTCCTACCCAAGGGTCACTTAGGATACTTTTCGACACATTTTGGATGTGCGTGAATATGAAAGTCTGTATCAGCATGGTAGTTTCTTATATTTGTTTATCCGCTGTTTAGTATCCGTACAATAAACTAGATGCTTAGTTTATGGCTTTATGGTGCAATGTATCTGACGCTACTTATTGCTTAATTACAGACAAAAACTAGTCTTGTGTTCACACTTAATACAGTCGTAAAAAACTCTATCTACGTCGACGGAAGCCCAGCGTCAGGACTTCCTAGGGTTGTTCTAACTACTCTGAGTAGACTCTATAACCCACCGAGTGGCACGAGTCTACCCTTCACATTCCACACCACTGACCCACCGACGCTCGTCTTATATTCAACCATGCATACCTACTATGTATAATAATTGTTCCCGATTTTTTTTCTTACTTACTAAAATAGACACTCTCCGGCCCGATGGACCGACGACTTATGAAAGGTCGCTGGTGGAAGCTGGATGAGAATAGTGGAGGGCCGGGATATCTGGCGCAAAATGGGGGAGACCTATGTTCAACAGTGGACTGCGATAGGTTGAAGAGGGAGACTTACTAAAATAATCTCGTTATAAAATGCGGTCGAGTAAAAGAGTCAAGGCGTAAATTTAGCGTGGAGCTATTATCGGGGGGTGGTTTATCGTTGGATTTTTGTAATAATTGTTATGAACCGCGAGCAGTTGAGGCGGAGATCGCCGATTGTAGGCACGCGATGCCCTTCGAGATGGAATGGGGTCGGAAGGAAATTTTGTTGTAATTGTGACTACGGGCCAGTCTTGTCGGTCGAGTTTTGCTTTTAGTTCGTGTAATTGTTTAAGTGGCTACACCGAATTGGTAACGGTTCCGAAATGGATATAATTTTGTTTTGATTTATTGATTGTACTGATAGGAGGAGGGTGTAGTACATATGAAAGAAAGAAAAATCTTTATTCAAATAAATCTGTTATAGATACTTTTGAATCGTCAATTGTTATTATTATTATATTTTTAATGACTCTACCACCGGTTCGGAATAAGTAGGATCTTCGAGAAGAGCCGGCAAGAAACTCGAGTTACTCTTTTAAACTTTTATATTATTACCTATTGAACATGAAAACCATGTCTTTTAGAACTAGGATATGCATTTTAAAGGTTAGGTCTTTGGTTGATTCCATATCATCATCAGCCTATAATATTCCACTCCATAGCACTGGGTTCCCGTTCGGGATTATCGCATAAATTGACTGACGTTATGTGTTTACCCGCAGGACTCGAACTTGTGACTTCCAGATCACGCAACGATATAAAGCCAAACTTTTAGGTCATTAGACCACGGAGGCAAATTTCAAGTTAAGTTGATAAAATTCATGACCTTATGTTAAAACGATAAAGACTCTCACAATTTTAAAAAAGGTCAACATTTTTCAATGTTTAAAACCCATAAAATACTCATACCAAGAATTTATGAGCAATTCCTTTCTATAGTAAAATCTTATCGCTTGAATCGGGGTGACTTACAGTAATCCAGTTTTATGATTGTTTTTATTTCAAATTTTATTTTTTGCTGTATAAAAGCTACGTTCACAAGTTTTTCAAACTTTACAACGTTCCCCATAGGTTTTCAATGTTTTTCGAGACCGATGTCAAAAGGGAGGCCATGAAGTAAATTTGAAAGAGTTTTTAAACTAGTTTAATGAAAACTCAAATGTCTTTGCAGTTAAGCTTTGTTCATATTTAGGTCTTGTCCTCTCTCGGACCCTCGGCACCCAAAAAATTAAGTACTTACAGAACCCTCAAACAAAGTCCGATCTCAACTATTGAGGACCAAAGTGTATTTTAATTTGAAGCCAACTTTTGGTTTCTTATAGACTCCCAAAGGACAGCTGCAATAATAAATTATCAGAGTCAAATTTATACTCTTTTCGATTTTCGAAAAAAATATTAGTCATCCACTGTTGCATAAAGGCCTCCTTGAATCTGAGCTGATTTTAAGTGACATACATCCAAATGATTTTTAACTATTTTTGACCGCCAGAGACGCCATTAAGCGTCACAATTATTTTTAATTGTCCTGAATTATAATCAGCTAATTGTAAGTCCCCGTCGAGGGGCACGATCCAACCCGTAAAGGGTGTATAGGCCTTAGTAGTCCATGAAGGCCCAGTGCGGATTGGCCGTATTCGCGCATTACCTTAATTTTTTCGTAGGCGTGTGTTCAGGTTACCTCACAATGGTTTCCCTAACCGTAATAGCATTGGATAACGTACATATAATTTCAAAAATCGAAAAGTCTAATGCGTTTTGATGTACCTATGTATGTGGCGGATTTGAATTTGCACCCTCCGGATCGGTAGGCAATAGTACCCACCAATGAGCTACCGACGCTCACCCAAAATACTCGTAATAAAGGAATGTTTTATTATAGAAGCGACTTTCAGCCATCAAGCAAACTTCACTTTTAAGCAAATGGCTACACAATAACAGGTGTTCATCAAATTTAACAATAACATCGTCAATATATCAAACCATATGAGCCATGGCTGTGACCTCGGCCATTACATAAAACAAGGTCCACCTAATAAACAATTCGAGACACATCCGCGCTAAATATCTCAACGTTCATACACGTTTGCAATACTAACCAGGTCATAGTGAGAACGACGACTCTAGTACTGGTAATCCTAATATTTTGGATAGGAGCTTTTAGCTTATTTTTATGATTACTATAAATAAAATTATAAAACTGTACTATGCACCACTGGTCGATACTAATAATCAATGCTCTTAGCGACTTTTTCAAGTTTACGATAATTATGAAACTGTACTATTCGCTCGAACGTAGCACGCGCGTATGAATAGATTTATGTATTTTGTTTGTGATTTTCCACCAGTGCTACGTACAACCGCCTATGCATCAAGCATTTTTAGTGAAGACGTCTGAGTATTTGTCATCCTACTTACTTACGTTCTTTTACAGACAGGTCAGTCCTATAGTAGAGGACTTTACCGAAAGTGAGGAGTTTTGCGCTACTTTGTATTCTGTTCGAGTGTTTTGTCCCCAAGGCTCCTTTTACTGCACCCAATAGTCGACTAGGTGAAGTGACATTTCCATCCTAATCTGTCGTCACCACGGGTCAAATCTACATCCTTCTCTCTCTCTCTTCAACCGATCGAAGTTCTGCTTGATTTTCACCCATTTTGCGCCAGATATCCCAGTCTTTTTTTTCTCATTCAGCCTTCAACAGCGACCTTTTGGATGTCGTCGGTCCATCAGGCCGTAGGGCGTCTTACAATACTCGTCTGCTCCAACGGCAATCGACCACTTAACATCTGCCAATCATCAAATATGAACATGTAACCATTAGTAAGAGTTACATAAACGACTAACTAACAGTTACATTTGACGACCCATTTGGTGTTGCGGTTGAGACGTCGGCTGCAACACCAAGGATTCCGGGTTCGATCCCCGGGCAGTACAAACATTTGTGTGCATGAACATGCCTGTTTGTAATGGTCTGGGTGTTTTCTATGTATAACATGTATGTATTGACAAAAACAAATGAATTAATAAATGAATAAATATCTACTGACATTCACACAGCGCCATCTAACCCCAAGTTAAACGTGAAGCCTTTATTATGGGTACTAAACAACGGATGAACATACTTATTTTTTTTTGGAAATACATACATATTATACATAGAAAACACCCGGACCATCACTAACAGACATGTTCATGCACACAAATGTTTGTACTGCCCGGGGATCGAACCCGGAACCCTTGGTGTTGCAGTCGACGTCTCAACCGCAACACGAAAATGGGTCGTCAAATTTAAGTATGTTTATCCTTTGTTTAGTACACATAAAATTGGCTTCACGCTTAACTTGGTGCGAGATGGCGCTGTGTGAATTTCAGTGAATATTTATTATTATTTATTTATAAACTGCGATTTTGTAAGTACAAATTGCACTGTTCTTCCACATAAACACAGACGGGCAAACTGGAATCTAATAAACAAGAGCACCATCCGCGCTGAATATTTCAGGGTACGCGCACTCGGCAGCAATAATAACGACCTGATGAATATGCGCCGACGTCACAGGATTGTTGGGAACGGCGCAATATACCGCCTCACATTTGATTTCGGGAAGCCTTTTGACTTTGCTGTAAAGCAAACTGATGATTTCGACTTTGTACCCAATGATATTCTGTATATATAAAGGTAGATACGCCATCCGTGCCTCAAAAACGAACCGCCAAAGAGAATACAGTTGTAGGCTCTTTGTTTAGGTAAATGTACGCTCCTTTTGAAATATGTTATTTGTCACTGCATTCGGATCACTTTTTTCGGTTGTTTTGTGCGCATTTCATCGCATCTATACTTTTTATAACATTGTTCGCAATGTGTTGACTGTAGAAAAACGGGTAGTCGGTTCACAATGATTTTTGACGTCATTCTGTGATGGGATGATCAGTTCGCTTACCTGGTGGTGAGTGATACGCCTGACCATGACAGAAGCAAAGTAATAACAGTAGGTAGTCATTATTTTCCGGCAACACTGTTCTGCATCTCCCGTGATGACAGATGGTACAGTGCCCTCATTCCGATACACAGACGTGCAAAATACTCGTATTTTACGGAACGATATCTGGCACAGCGGTGGTACCAACCTAAACTACACAGTACCATGTCTACCACCTAGTGTATATTTATAAAATGATATCGCCACCTGTGCATAGGTAAACTACTCCGAAAAAGCAACGTAAGAGCAGTGCAGCCCTTTCCTTGACCTGGGCACGGATTTAGTTATGAGGGTTTTTGACATTACCAGGTTCTGGTGAGTTTTGTTTAGTCCCCAAAACGTATATACTTGAACTCTTGAATCATATAATGGAAAGCTTCCACCAGTGACATTTCGCAAGTCGTCGGTTAATCGGGCCGGAGGGCGTCCTAGACTACACTTGCCAGAACGCGGTCCCAACTTCAGAACTCGTCTGCTCCAACGGCCATCGGTTCTACGACATACGTGACCAGCCCACTGCCACTTCAACTTAGGTACATGTTACATCTGAATTCATTTTTAAATACACATCGCGATAAAGGGTTTCTATTTTCAAAAGCACCAAAGTATTTTTTGTTATTGTTGAATATAAAAAAAAACACAAAAGCCCGCGTGTTTCTCTATTTCGCTGCCAAAACACTCAATCATTGGAATCCATTGGAACCAAATCAAAACTACATCGTATTTGAATTATTCATTATGTGTCGAGCTCGGTTAGCCCGAATACACTATCTATTGCCCAACACTTCACTATTATAATAAACACTCATATTGAAAATGTTAATGAATACACACTTGTCCATATGCTTTCAATTAATAACTATATACACAACGAACGATGTTTTGTTTGCTATAGAGCTCTAAATATATTGTAATAAACAAATATATTTATTTTGTACCTAAAATATAGAAAATTACACTACCAGGTATTTCAAAAGTGGTTTTAAAGAAAAATAAAGATATAATATGGATTGACGTTGAAATATATGTACGTATCCGACGCTCTTACGGTGAAGGAAAACATCGTGAGGAAACCTTCATGCACGCCTGCTAAGAGATTCGAGGGTTGTGTGAAGTCGTCCAATCCGCACTGGGCCCGCGTGGACGACTAAGGCCTAATCACCCTATACGGGTAGACTCGTTCCCCTAGGTGGGGACGTTTAATGAGCTGATGATGATGATGGATTGACGATTATCTCTAGAAACAAGTTAAACTTAAATCTGGTATGTGCTTTCCACGAGCACCGGATCTAAAATCCAACGCTCAGCACGCTAGGTCACGAAGCAGTGAACAAAAAAATTTTTATGTATACATATTTAGATTTATTGAATAAATCTGCATAAATAATTACTATTTTCAAGTAAAATAAAGAAATAATGTTATCTCTCTCTTTGACGACCCTTTTGGAGTTGCGGTTGAGATGTCGACTGCAACACCAAGGGTTCCGGGTTCGATCCCCGGGCAGTACAAACATTTGTGTTCATGGACATGTCTGTTTGTAATGGTCTGGGTGTTTTCTATGTATATGTATGTATTTATAAACAAAATGTATATAAGTAAATTTACCCTTTGCTTAGTACTCATAATACAGGCTTTACGCTTAATTTGGTGCTAGATGGCGCTGTGTGAATGTCAGTGGATATTTATATAATCATTTATTTATGACCAATAAATCCCAGAATACATTAATTATAAAAATAGGTATATAGTTAGGAATAGAGAACTTCTCTATTCCAAACTATATAACAGTGGCTTAGTTAACAGTTAGCTTCGTAATTAACTGAGATTTTTTTTAGACATTATACATAAATAAGATTCATTAGTATGAATTCATTATAGTCAAATAACAACAACATTATTTTTTCAATTCTTGGAAGGAAATAATAACACAAAGATGGAAACACGTGTACAAACAAAAAACCTTCTTTGTGGGGAAGAGTATATTTTTTATGTAAAAGGCAAACGAGCAAATGAAAACATCTGATAGTAAATGACTGTGAAATTTGTTATACCAGAAGGCATAGAAATTACCAGGTCCTACAGGCCGAAAATTATTTCGTAAACTGATTTATTTTATCAAGCGCGGTCAAATTTTCGACAAAACCCTACACAAAAGAATTTACATGCATCAAGGTGGAATCGATAAAATTTCGATTTTGCCATTAGATACTCTTATAACCGCGTATTGAAGATTATATAAATGATAAAAACTCATGGACATGTTGATCTCCACGTCTGCACTACTTTTTTTTTGTTATCATCTATTTAAATTTATATAATACTTAACTGCTTAATAGTACTTTTGTAGATTATGATATTTTTACCAATACTTATATGATTAAAATTATTAATATAATTTGCTTTATATAATTATTTTGATTACAAATGTTTCTGTATTTAACACAATTTTTTGAAAAGAGTAACTAGAGAGTTCCTTGAGAGTTTCTTGCTGGTTTCTTCTCAGTGGAAAACTACCTCCCGAACCAGTGGTAGCTTCATTCATAAGTGTTCTGTAAGGACCTAAACTGAATAAACACTTTTCATTTCATTTCACAAAATCAAAGTCACTCAATGGGCTAATGGAACGAACTATGCTCGGGGCCTCTCATAGGAATATGATGAAAAATGGTTTAATCCATAAGAGAACGTAAAGTTACTGACATAGCCCGAAGGATTGGCAAGTCAAAGTGGCAGTGGGCTGATCACGTATGTCGCAGAACTGATTGGAGCAGACAATTTCTGGAGTGGAGACCGCGTCTTGGCAAGCGTAGTATAGGACGTCCATCGGCCCGATGGACTGACGACCTGCGAAAGATTACGGTGGAGGTTGGATGAGGCAAACGGGCGATTGAGATATCTGGTGCAAAACAGGGGAGACCTATGTCGAGCAGTGGACTGCAATAGGTTGAAGAGATAGAAACAGACGAAAACAAACTGAGTTGAGCCATGCAGTATAGTCCTCCTTATCGATTTTGACGATGGCGACCCTTGCACAATAATTTTTCTCTCCGGGTATGAGCCCTGATATGGCTCGCCAAATTTGGACTTAAACACTCTGTCACACGAGTGACAGTACAACTGGCCCTGGCTGTTGTATGTATACGTATAGGAGGGCTTTGGTCTTTCTTTTCGTTGTTGGCGTTTAGAATCAAACACATTGAGGCGATTTGTCTCAAATGACTGTTCACTGTGTCCTGTGCAATAACAATGTATCATTTCATAACCCCTTAAACAGAATATGTCGGGAATATAACTGCCTCTCACAAAATGATACCGAGGCTCCTGACATCTGCAATTCGACTGTCACCAATGGAAGAGCTCTATAATTAGGATTATAAATTAAATTGTATTATTATTATAATTATTAATGTATATTGTTAATCTGTTAGCAGTTATATCAACTTTTATAACTTAGCTTTGCACAACTTCCTTTCATTATGTATTATACTGGTTCGATAATCATGCTGTATACACATGCTTGTGGTGTTGCAGTACTCCAGAAACCTCTAAACCACATTCAATGTTTAAATTGTATTTACTGTAATGCTGTTTGTGTGTCAAATAAATAAATAAATTTTTGAGCCATGCATTACGAGTACAAACACATAATAATATTGATATAAACATTGTTTTCCTCAAAATCAAAACGAGAACACATGACAAACAAATACGCTTGCCAATCTCTTTTTTTTTCTTGTTTTATACAATTTTAAAATTGTCAAATTTTTATACTATAGTCCACATTGCATGCCGTGGCAACCTATAAGTAAGTTGACACTTGGCTTTAAGTTTGTCTTTAATTTATTGTTGCTTGTACCAGTGTTTATCTTGTTGGTTGTCCTAATAAATTCAATAATTAAATAAATAAAATAAGTGCAGAAATGAAATTGAGAGTAAAAGACAGCAAAAGTAACCTCACATATTAAAAATGTTTGCCCTTTCAAAACAATGTCGGTTGACATAATTTTGCGACTGATATTGTTCCGGTTAGAGAAGGTTTTAATAAAACCAGAAGGCAAAAGCTTTGTCGCGAGTTCGGTCTAGTTATTGTTCTTAATTTACAACGATGGAACTCAAAGAATGGAGTGTTATTACTTTTAGTTTTGCAGTCACCGTGGGCTATGATTAAAAGGACTTATTAGATGTCTTTCGGTGATTCATCATCATCATCATCATTAGCTCATTGAACGTCCCTACCGAGGGGCACGAGCCTACCCGTATAGGGTGATTAGGCCTTAGTCGTCCACGCGGGCCCAGTGCGGATTGGACGACTTCACACACAACCTTCGAATCACTTCGCAGGCGTGCATGAAGGTTTTCCTTCACCGTAAGAGCGTCGGATAACGTACATATATTTCGAAAACACATTGGTACGTGTCGGGATTTGAACCTCAGCCCTCCCGGTAGGAAGGCGACAGTCCACACCATTGAGCCACCGACGCTCTACGTTTATTTTGGGTTCTACGACGTTTGTTTTGGGTGTTTATATGTATTTATCACTTGTGTGTACTCAAAAAAAATCAATATTTTATATGCATGTGTATCCGATGTTCTGTATCAATTTGTAATGAAAATTCTGCGTAAATTGGGCCTAAATGGCTGTAAAAATGTCTCTGTGTAATATCCGAATACATCCAAGCAAAGATTTCTTTATAACCTCAGTTTATAATTATAGAAGTCTTTGCATCCAAGTCGGTTCGGTCTTGACGTACCGTTTGGCAATCCACAACATTTATAATATTCCTAAGGTCGTGTAGCCTAAGAAAATATTCAAATGAATGTGCATCTTACTGAGGCACTTATACAAAAATAACACTAATACAAGCCACGTTAAAAAAATAGTAAAGTCCATATAATGAACTTTACAAAGATTTTAACAAACAATTGAAAATAAAGAATTCAGTCGTTTTAACGCTTCACGAAGCTTAATTTAAGTAGAGTTGCAACGGGTTTTACTACTTTTCCAATCTTACCGTTTACGTCCAAGAAGCGGGGCTTTACATTTAACTACTTTTAATATTTTGTTTCCATTTTTCCTGACAAATTCAAATTTCATATCTCATATGTCAACTTCATTACAATGCGTAAAAAAACTTATGATATAAATTCATCATAGTAAAAACTATAGCATTTATTAAAGAATTCAAGAATTAAACAGCTCACAGTAAGCTTGTATTGTAAATACTTTAAAAATAATACGTGTTCAATATATAAGTATATTCTGGATAACCTACAGAAAAAAACAAATATCATATAAGTACAATGTGTGTCTCTCTCTTCTCTCTTTCTTTAATTTTTTGCATATTCTATTATTATAATAGGATAAATAACAGATTGAATAAATCACAGAGCCTTTATCGTACCACTGTCAACTGTATGGACAAATGTTAAGTTGGGCCTATAGCCCGTAAACACCATGCTTCTCCAATGCAATTTTATAAGTGATAACGATTACTTTCCTTTTGTATATTCGGTATTAACCCAGATAAGCCTGAAACTAAAATTTTCTGAAAATTTTGAAAAAATTAAAAAAAAACATAAAAAAATAATGAAAAAAAAAATAAGTGTAAGGCTTTCAGGGAAACAGCCGTCCTATATGTAGGACAGTAGGATAATAAGAGGAAATAAAAGACCATTTATGACAAAACAGAATGTAATCAAAAAGTGTAGTTTATTAGATAACTATTGATTATATTACCCATTGTTATATGTAATTTACTAGATTAACACTATTTATGAATGATATGATTCAAAACACTTGACACACACTCCAACATCACATTTCTTGCAACGTGTCAAACATTTTTTGTGACATTGACGACAGTGTGTTTGCTTCGATTGAGGAATAACCAGATGATTCATTTGGTCTTTACGATCATGATGGGAGGGTCGGCTAGGCCCTCTTTTGGCATTTTTTCTGTTTGATTCAATCAAAGCATTGCTACCTTCTGCGAAAGCCAAGATGATCCAGTTTTCCATGATTTATTTTATATAACTGCCATGCATTATGTTCGGCAAGATCAATCATGTGTGTGAGCAACGGCATGTACCATTTCTTACCTCGTATACCAATTCGGTAATGTGAAATATTTTCATCAAACCGATCCACTCCTCCCTATATTTGTTATAGATGGATCCATATGTGGTTCTTCTATGACAATGTTTCTCTTTTCACTTTGTGAGAAGCGTTTAGCAGATTGTTTAGGATTTATTCCTACAGCATTAGAAGCAATACTGAATATATTATTGTCATGCCATTTAGCAATAATGAACGTGTTGTTCTGTAATCGACAGCACCACGTTCCTTTTTTTCAGTAACTTCGATGTAATCAGAGGACAACTAGATGTCCTGTTTTCTCGAACTGTCCCAGTGCAACGAAGGCCTTTCTTTGTTATCTCTTCCAGCAAGGGCGTCCCAGTAAAAAAATATCAAAAACTACGTGGTAAGGAAGGTCGAAGCCACGTGAAATCAGCACATCGCAAAAAGTGAGAACAAAGCTTGCACCCAGCCCAATTCTTTATATATTGGATTGCACATAGTTGTAGCACCTTGGTATGGTTCCATCCATAAAACATACCCTAACCGTGTAGCACCAACCCAAGCTTTGAACCCGTACCTAATAGGTTTACCTTTTATGTGCTGTTTGCAGCCATGTCTACCATAGTAGGGGATCATGGCCTCATCTACACTGTAATGCTCTTCAAGAGGAGAAAACTCTAAGAACTTTTTATTTAGAAGTGTAACTAGGGGGCGTACTTTTGTGTATTTGTCTTACAATCATCATACACACATCATACAACAATCATCATATCATTGACATGAAGGTGGCGAAAAATAAAGTCAAATCTATCCCTAGTCATAGCCGAGCTGATCAATTCATTCTTTGTATCAGGGGAGGTTTCCCAGCCGGTTGAAGCAGAATGTTTCGTGGCAAATTATTCAAAGTTACATTATCTTCTTCACCCGAATCTTCGTCAGTGAGACAGTCAGGATCAACAGGAGGAGGTAGAATACATATCAGTCGTTCTCTATAATCTTCTTCATTATCAGAAACATTTTCTAAAGCATCTAAAATTTCATGCCCAGCTAACGGTCTGTAAAGAAAAAGTTGTATTATTGTACTAAAATCATGTATATTATCCTACTGTCCTATATATAGTACGCTAGTATTTGTAACAAGTTATACGTAATTTATTTATATTATTTTGCTAGAATATTTATTTAGTACAAAAGTTAAGGTTATCAACTAGATATTAACACAGAAAAAACAACTCACGAGTAAAATATAACTTTTATACATACCTGTCATTTGCCATGTGTGCAACGTACTTTATTACACACTTATAAGGTAAAATATAAGGTAAAAACTGTTAAAATAAACTGTCTTTTATTTTTTCTAATAAAGCTGACACGTTTCTTACTGCAAATCAAAAGACTAAATAATCTTAGATAAAGAGGGTATTCTGATATTTTTTTTTATTTCTACTGTCCTAAATATAGGACAGTAGGCTTATCTGGGTTAACATTTAAACGAATCTCCCAAAGCAATGCTTGAGATACATAATTTGGTCACCCATTTATGATCATTGCAACAGTTTATTGTGTATAAAGTGTATAGGCCCCAGTCGTCCTGGCCTAGTGCGGATTGGTCGAATTCACGCACATCCTTTAAATCTCTTCCTAAGCGTGCAGCTTTCCTCACGAAATTTTCCTTCACCGTAAGAGCGACTGATAAACGCACATACTAATTTTTATAATTCGAATAGGTATTGGTTCGTGGAAGAATTTGAATCTGCACCCTCCAGATCGGAAGGCAACAGTCGTGGCTGCCTATACATATATACATATACACAATACCAGTTGTAACGTGGACTATATCGATACGATTATAAGGAATACATACTATCGCGGTTATCTTGCCTCGGCCGCCAGTCGTGATTACTCATTCCCACGCGTGGCCCGTGCCCTTTGCCTAACCTCTGTGCCCACCACTCTCATTTGTTCTACTTTTAACTGTGCTCTTTCTGTTCTGTAATGTGTGTTAATGTGAAGTAGGTTTAATGTGTATTAGGGAGTTATTAATTGAACATACATCCTGTGTGTGAAGTCGTCCAATCCGCACTGGGCCCGCGTGGACGACTAAGGCCTAATCACCCTATACGGGTAGGCTCGTGCCCCTCGGTGGAGACGTTAAATGAGCTGATGGTGATGATGACATCCTAACTAACTCACTATACACACCAATGATGCGATAGCTTCACTGCGTATTTAATCTCTATAAACTACTTTTAAGCGTTCCAATCCTTCATATCAGTGAATATATAGTTATAATTTTTAAAAGCATTCTCGATTCAAGATCGTCTAGTGTAAAAGCCACGACAGCCGTAAGCCGGCAGGGGCGTATTTTTAAATTACCCACACTCCTTCTAAATTCGTTTTGAAGAAATTAGCTCCATTCTAATTGCGTTTCTTTCAACCACTCCCTAGCTAGACGTGATGTATTGTTCGTAAGTGCTTCAGTACACTGAAAATGGCAGGCGGGTTGTTCTTTTGTTACCGTTTCCTTGTTTTATTAGGTTGGCTTTGCATTTAAATGATTTTCAAGACGAAAACACGAGAGGATATTGTTCTACGTACATTACTCTCAGACTAAGGAGAATTTGCAAACGAACTTTCTTCACAACGTTTTTATTTGTTTCGTCATTTTTACAAGTATATAGGTAAGCTTGCTCTCATCTGAGTTTAATTAAAAGATCTAGTATATTGATATTTCGATTCACTTTTAATAGGGTACGAATACATAGACGCTAAATTTCTCACTTTTTGTTCAAATTAGCTATGTGTTAGAACACTTAGTGTACACACACCCTTATTTTACCCTAAGGCAGTGTTTACAGGAAGTGTAATTTGAAGATAACTTGTATAAGCTAGCTTCATAGCACCATTCTCATTACCGTTCGCACACTTGACCCACACAAAATAGCCAAACAAAGCGTCCGACGCCGACAAAGGGAATTCTAAATCCATTTGAATAACATATTAATGGAACGGAATGATGTATGACTGAACCAATTAACATTGGACGTTGAGTAATGTAAGAGGAGCTGGGAGGAAAAAACAAGGAACATGAATTATTTGTCTTCATTTCAGGAGGAAAATGTCCTCTGATCGGTCAGTGCTGTTTTCCTTGTCAAATACAATGGTAGATACATTTTTTAAGACGACTCGGTGGCTATATTTATAACGTATTGAGACATTCCCAAGAATCATTGCTTTATTTATTAGATTCTTCTTAACCAATTTATGTCATGTAATACTTTAATTATGTCTAAACATAATCTAAGTATTTAACGCCATGTAGATTTATGGCAAAATCTAAGTCAAAATTATAAAATGCTTGATAAGCATTTAGTGTGAATAGATCACGACTTTCATTTCCACAGCTCCATCTTGCCCCAAGTTAAAAGTGAAGCTGGTAGTGCTAACCAATGAATAAACCTTCTTATATATTTTCTTGTAAAGGCATGTTTGAAATAAATGAAGAAACATTGATCTCCATCGTACATCTTGGAGGAACTCTAAATATCATCCTCAACACTCGGATGATTGAAACTCTTCCACAGTTTGATTCTGACGTTATTTTCTGCCACGTACGACAAAACTGTGGAATGAGCTTCTACTGGATACATTTCCGGAGCAATATGCCTGACATCCTCAAAAAAGAGCGTACACTCTTTTAAAGGGCTGGAAAAGAATTTCTGGGATCTCAGGTTTTGCAATTGTTTATGGGCGATTGTGTCACTTACCATCAAGTGAACCATATGCTAGCTTTCATCCTATTCAATAAATGAGAAAAAACTGCACCTTGAAGTTAAACCAAAGTCGACATTCTCACAGAGAATTACAGACAAACATTATTTGGGATGCTCCGAAAATGGACTAATTGTCCGAATCCGACCCGGGCTGGGCACGAATGCGTCGAATCGATTCGTCATCCCAAGATGTCAGCCGATTTAATTACTTCCAAATTTATTGTGCAAAGGGTTCAATGGGTATCAGGGGGAATTTATTTTTGTTGAAAATATCCCTCGTTTCTTTCGGCAAGTTAGATGGATGGACGCTGATTAATTTGACAGAAACCGTTTACCGTTGTTTGATTCTTTCCATTTTAATTGATTGGCTTTCCTACTAATGTAATTTGCTACAATTAATCAAATAATTAATAGCGACGAGTTAATGGAGTGTGGTGTTTATTAACTGAAATTTGGAAGGCTCGTGCTTTCATAATATTTACAAGTACTAATTTTGTTATTGTTTTGTTGGTTTCCTAGTTAGAACACGTTACTTCAATAATTGTGTTTTAAATACAGTGTCAATTCAAAGTCAAATAGTAAAAGCTAGCTTTTGTTCGCGGCTTTGCTCGCTTTAAGAAAAATTTTTCATTCCCTATTTTGGCACCTTAGGGCTGGAATTAAACAAAATCGTTTCTTAGAGGATGCCTACTTTATAGTAGAGTTATGCATGTACAGTACGAGTATTAGCCCGATCGGTTTAAAATTGACAAAGTTTTCAGACACACATAATCATTTCTTAGCGGATGCTTACGTCATAACATCTACCTGCATGCCCTATTGCAGCCCAATTCGTCCAGTGGTTTGGGCTGTGCCATCTATTTATCAGTCAGTCAGCCACCTTTTTGTTATATATATTTAGATATTAACTGACATAATAGTTTAGAAGACATTTATTTAAATCAAATGTTAACAACTTTCTTAATTATTTGATTATCATCATAATTATCACCAGTATATATCACTACCAGACAAAGCATCTCAGAGTTGGAAGCTAACTTCACTACATTTTTAGGTAAATTAGACGTTGATTGAAAAAAATGACACTTCACTACATAATTCACGCAAATTACGGTTTAAGATATTTATTTCTCTAAAAGAATACAATTCCCTTATATGACAAATACAAAGTATATTTAAATATTGTGTACGGCACGGTTAATAGCAGAAACATATTTTTTTTAACACTTGATACACTAATAACGAAGTTAGATACTAGTTATGGACAGCAATAAAAATGTATTTAAATTTATAAAAAACTTACATCTGTGGGTACCTAAAATAAGATTTGAAGTAGTGCGTACATTACTATTCCCATGCCATCTACTGCATGCATAGCACAGTTTTAAACTCGCAAGATGAGTTGCCGTGCGCTCAGTAACGACACAGGCTCAATTACGTGTCGCTAATGGATAGCAACAAGTGTCTATGAGAATGAACATAGTACCTGAGCAAAATCAAACTCATTCATTCATGTAAATTCCGAGAAGTGATTATGATAGTAGTGTTTTAATTTATTTTTGAATGAAGGGAATGATTTATTTTTATTTCATTAGGTAGTTTATTAAATAATTGGGCTCCTTCGTATAGTATATTTTTCTTACTATAATTTGTTCGCGTTATTGTTAGTTGTATATCATTTGGTCTCCTTAATGAACGCTTTTGTAATTGTGATTTTAATTTAATTTTTTTTGTGTGAATTTCATTTGACATAATTTTACGAATCAGTATGCATATATTGTATTTATATATTTATGCTAGTGATATAATGCCAGTTTTTTTATAAATTTCTGCTATTGGTGTTCAGTAGTTAAAGTGAAAAAGTAGCTTAATGATTTTATTTTGAACCGTTTGTAACTTTTTAAATTGATTTTGGCGGCACTCCCGTATATCTAAATAAGATATTCGAGACGAGGTTTCACCAAAGTATTGTAAATAGTATATCGAACGACCTCAGGAAAGCACCGAATGTTACCGCGCAGAACAGACATAAGAGATATTAATTTTGCACAGGTTTTATCAATGTGCGTTTTCCAAGACAAACGACTATCAAGATCAAATTACTGTTACTAATATTGAACATAACACTATCTTTTAAAAAAAACATATAAGTACATAATAATAATTGATGAGCAAAAACCATGAACCTAAAACTAACAGCCTCATAAAACCTAACTAAAATATTTACTTTAAGGAGTCCCTAATAAAATCTATCAAAATACTCTTCCACATTTACTACATCATCGCCCTTGTATTCTAAACCAAGCGTGTGAACTCAGCACACAAATATATTACCGCTACATAACATACAATAGATGACAGTACTGAATCTCGGGCAGCTTCATTACGCGTGGTCGGTTATAAAGGTCTGTGTACAGTTGAAACACAAGGCAACGGATACTACGTCAGAACCAAGCGAAGCCGCAGCATATCTCAGCTGTGTGTGCGATATGGTCCAAATTGTAGACTCATGGCGATTCAATTTATTACATATACATAAAATTAGAGTGTCTGTTTGTAATTTTAAAATAACAATTTTTTTCTTTATGCATATGAATATATATACGGTACATATACCAAAATAACAATTTTTTCAACTTTTGTATGTCTGTTTGTTTTGGTTAATATCTGAAATGGCTGGATAGATTTGAACAGGACTTTTTTCGGAAGGTACCTAGCTGAT
Source organism: Leucinodes orbonalis (assembly GCA_019425675.1). NCBI lineage: Eukaryota > Metazoa > Arthropoda > Insecta > Lepidoptera > Crambidae > Leucinodes > Leucinodes orbonalis. The sequence goes on from PQWD01007996.1 coordinate 24,593, forward strand.
GTAATCAGGAAAAATATAGGTTACTTTTATTTCCGACAATAATTATTATTTTAGAAAAATAAAGCATATATTAAGTGGCAATTTTAGGTTATGTTTTACTGCTGGAGAATATAATCTTATAACGTATGTATTCAACAAGTTACATACAATAAGGGGCCGTATGTATACTTGGTTGTTTGAGGTCGGCACAGTAAGTCTTTTTCTTCCATACGTCTTTATCAGCTGTGTCACCCAAACAAACCTCCTTCACGCTCATATCGTTTTTTTATGTTACAAAGTGAATAGGACGGTCAGGACACTCACCTGATGTTAAGTGATACGCCTGACCATAACAGAGCGGCATTGAAGGAGACCAAAAACTGATAAACAGTTATTATTCACCATCAATGCCGCACTGCGCCCGTCACCCGAGTCAAGATGTTAGGTATCTTATACCCAGTAATTCTACTAGCTACAGTGCCCTCATCCTGAACACACAAAAGTACATAGTACTCTTATTTCACGGGACGATATCTGGCACTGTGGTGGTACCTTCCTTGGCGACTCAGTATTAAGTAGACTCAACGACTAGACACTAGGTGGTAGACCACCTAGTATTAAACCGTTACACAATCCACGCATCTTTTCTTTGGCCTTCCTCTGTTCACATGCAGATTTAACACTCGCTTCGTGATGTGCCATTCATTCCTCCTCATGATATAACAAGCTAACCGATTTCCTCTCAACTTTCAGGCTTCCTCTTACGTACTCATTTCGTATCGTATCCATTCTCGTAACACCAAGGTAGTAAGATATACTCGTATATGCAATTAGTAATTATATATCACAAACACACTTTTGCATCATGAAACATTAAATAATTAAATAAAACAGCCTATCACTAGCGGAATGCATTTTATTATTCTTGCACCAATCGGCACGCTATCAGTTGTGTGCAGGCACGCCAGTCGATTCGCCCACCCTACCGTGCGAAGCGGCAAAAAGTTTGCGTCCTTTGAGATATTGGCAAAGTCGCTAAGTGTTATAAAAGTTTTGTAGGAAACGTCCTCGCGTAGTATAGTAACCACTACCTGTAAAAGCGTATCAACATTTTTCTACAATAAAAAGGGAATTTCAGAATTCGCTAATTTACTGTCTTCTCTCTTCAACCTATCGCAGTCCACTATGGACATAGGTCTCCGCTTTTCTCATCTAGTCTCCACCAACGATCTTTCTCAAGTCGTCGGTCCATCGGGCCGGATGGCTTAGATTATTTTAGGCTGAATTAAAGCTAATGTTACGGATTAAATCACGAAAACACTTACCATTCAAAAAGTTTTTATTCAATGCGTACAGCTCGCAAAAGCTTAAGAAAGTACCGTTCTTCTACATTCACAAAGGTACATATATGATTGTTATTTAGCTGTCCGCCTAACTCTATGTCAACCCTTGTTTTGGAGTCCACGTAGAGATATCTATTCAAAGTTTTCATGACCATGATATTATTTATACAATTTACTTAATGAGCGCGAAAGGTATTGTATTTTAAAACAATATGTTCGAAATCCTTGTTACAAACTGTAACCTATTTAATTTAAACATACATTCAATCCAAAGGCCAAACGTGGTTCAGATTATTTAGAATTTAAGGAGCGTATTCTTATATGAAGGGCCGGCAACGTCATTACTGTGACCTCAGCTGTTGCAAATGTCCATGGGCGGCGATGACACTCCATCGGGTGAATCGCATGCTAGTTTGCCGCCCTATCTCATAAAAAAAACATATTCATCACCGCTCGAATCTGATGCTATAATAAAGTTGCACTGCTAAATAAAAGCAATTAAAGTCGACACTGATAGATAGTTTTAAACCTAATCGCGACAGTTCATTGCGAAATCGGTCGCCAAAACGTTTAGTTATGTCGCAAGATACATCGTCATGTAATTTGCGACATAACTTCTACTCGTCAGTAGAAGAAGTTGTTCTGAGTATTAAAATCAACACTTCAAATCTTTAATTCCTACTTTATAACGTATCACACTAATTAAAAAGGCAGAAGTTTGTGAGTGTGTTTGTTTGTTCTTCATGTCTAAACGGCTGAAGTGATTTTTATACAAATTGGTATGGCATGAAACTATTTATTTGGAAAACAACAGCATTTTTTATTTTTTAATACATTTAAAAAACAAAAGTTTTGTTAATGACAAAGTTTAAGTAACCTAGATATTAACAAATAATAATAATAATTAATCAATACTAACAACTAAAAACTTAAAAATTAAATATTATAACTAAAATATAAAAATATATAATAATAAATAAAATAATTAAAAGAACCCCCTTTGGTAAAGTTCCGAAGACACTGGCAGCGTTACCCCTTTGAATCGCTAAACTAATTCTTTGACCAAGGTAGCTGCCAGTTTTTATTAACTGACACTCTTACATGCAGTCTACGTTTCACAGCAGGAAATGTATTATATCACGGGCAACACCGTGAAGCACAGCTAGTAGTAGACGCCAGTTAAAATGAACATTCGAGAAACAACAGCTTTTATTCCTTGCAATATTTCTGCAGGCCTTTATCGGCCGCCTGCAGGCGCGGTCAATTTTCAATCGCCACATACAACAGTCTTGCGCGTGAACATACTATAAAACATTGTTGGAATATCCTGATATATTGTGTGTGGTATTCGCTTTATTTACAGGTTGTTTGGAGCGATTGAAATGTGATGAAAACCTTAAGTGAGGGCTTTTATAAATTGTATTAAGGCTAATAGAATACATGACAGAATAGAACTTATCTACACTACCATTTATTCTTGAGTTAAGGAATTTTTTCATACTAACAGTCCCATATTAATGCTATGCGAGGAGGCCTGTGCCCTGCAGTGGGCCGTTTTAGGTTCATCATCATCATCAGCTTATTAAACATCCCCACCGAGGGGCACGAGCCTGCCCGTATAGGGTGATTAGGCCTTAGTCGTCCACGTGGACCCAGTGCGGATTGGACGACTTCACACACAACCTTTGAATCTCTTCGCAGGCGTGCATGAAGGTTTCCTCACGATGTTTTCCTTCACCGTAAGAGCGTCGGATAACGTATATATATTTTTCGAAAATTCGAAAACATATTGGTACGGGATTTGAACCTCAGCCCTCCCGGTACGAGGGCGACAGTCCACACCATTGAGCCACCGACGCTCTAGGTTGATGACCGCCGTTTTAGGTTGATGACCATGATATGGTATTTATCGTCAACGAGGACATGACAACTTTGTTTATGATCAATAAATCCATCAAGTTGCATGTTATATCTTATTGACGTTGACGATGACGTGACTTGACGTTGTTGACGACCCATTTGGTGTTGCGGTTGAGACGTCGGCTGCAACATCAAGGGTTCCGGGTTCGATCCCCGATCATTACAAACATTTGTGTGCATGAACATGTCTGTTTATAATGTGTGTTTTCTATGTATAATATGTATGTATTAACAAAAAAATATATAAGTATGTTTATCCGTTGTTTAGTACAAATAATACGCTTAACTTGGGGCTAGATGGCGCTGTGTGCATGTCAGCGGATATTTATATTATTTATTTATCATATCTAATCGCACGGGAGAGAGTTTTAGAGACCAACGGTTTAGCGTGTCTACCAAACCACAGATATTATATGTTCTCAACATTATATTATTTTTTTCCCACTTCAAAAAAGGAGGTCACCATTTCTACCTGGCTAGCTCTTTACTTTGAAGTCGGTATTTTTTGTCGTAAAGTCACCGATCGGATGAATTTAATGTGAATTGAGACATCGCGCGATTATCAACCCAAAACCACTAACGTCATTAAATACGTGAAGGTTAAAGTAGCATCAGTATATTTAAATCCATGAGCATCAGTTAGTATCAATTTAGAACGAGAACGCCCCGTTAGGCGTTCTCGTTCCATTTTTAAATATTTAAATTCAAAAATTTATAATAAACTGCAACTGAAACTCTAACTAAATGTGTACAAGCGAAATCGTTCGTTTATCCTATCTATGAAAATAAATGAAATCTGAAATCTATTTTCGAGTAACACACATTTATAAATCTGTTACTAACACATTCAAACGATTCAATTCCGCCCATTTACTTTAGGCGCACACATTATGATGCCATTACAATATTTTACAATCCGTTTGTAAATTAGGTATTCCGGTACAACTTTACTGTTAATGGTAATTGTATAGTAGAATGAATTGACTAATGGTGACACCAACTAAAATCTACCATAAAACAGAACGAATGTTTATAAAGAGGTAGTTCTGTTGAATTTTCTTGGGGGCTTCTTCAATAGGCCAAAACCACTGAAGCGCTTTTGTGCGCATACAAAAATTTTGTGCTGTACTTTGGTAGTTTAAATTTTTTTTAACATTCATAAGTGCTTTTTGTATGCTTAATTTGAATAAATGGATTTTTAATTTGACTTTGAATAGGTGAATGATGTACTATGAAATGTACTATTAAAACACAATAAATATAGAATTAGTGTATTTAAAAAAAAAAAATTTTTTTGGAATAATTTCCATATCGTGTTAGTAACAATGATCTTAAAAAACTATGTTAGTAATCGATGCGAATAATAATTATTCGTAGTGTCCTTGAAAAGCTGCAAGCGAGTCTAGTGCTGCATAATGGCACTGTATGCGTCCAGCCTCGCCGCCACCGTCTGCAGGAGGCTGTTGGTGCTGCCTCGCACCCGGTACACCAAGGACGCAATGCTACTACTTTAAAAAAGCAGTAATTCAATTCGACCGTAGTATTTTTAATGTCTGTTCGCGGATATCTTACTCGTATATGAACCGATTTTGAAGATTATGTTTTCTGACAAGCAGAATTGGGGCCGCGGTTAGCGGGTACTAGCGTGCAAATAGTACTTAGGTGGCCCGAGTATTAGGTTTACACGGCCAAAGTAATGGATGCCGCAGCACCTCGAACCATTAATCTTGGCCGAAAGCGGCCAAAGTGCGTTGGGGGTTTGTCAGACCCTATTAAACTTGCTTCGGCTATTTGGTGAGAAACGCGAAAACTACCGACTTTCGCATAAGTTTTAATACTATTATTAAGTAACGCTCATGAACTTATTCGATTCTTACGGTTTAACTGTGTTTTGTTCTGGGATTGCTTTTCATGTTATGTTTATATATTTATATTAATATTGTAACGATTACATAAATCAATATGAAAGGAAATGAGGGAAGAAATGTCATTTCATTGAATTAAGTGTTGCATAAAATTATTATTTCTACATTTAACTTGGCCTAGGTATACTTTTCAAAAAAGTGAGCACAAAAAACCTTAAATTTAAAAATCTTACGAATTTTTCAAGTAGTCAACATTTGTTCCTCTTATAATCGAAACATATTGTCATATTTATATTGAATAATTATTTGCGTTTTATTGCAATGTATTGCATATTATTGAAGTTTACTTTTAATTCGAAACAACCCAAGAAGCAACCTCTAGCAACACTGGCTTACCTCGAAATAAGTCGATATAGCATCAAATACAAGCAAGTACAACATGGATACTAGTAATAAACACAATAACGTCGTATTTGTAGATATTCTCAATGAGAGTGCTTGTTCGAACTGAATCCCGTGTCGTTGCCGATCGGATGCGAGATAACTCACGGTATGACATCTATTGTGTTTAGACACAATAACATTATGTTTGAAAGGAATTATTCATATTTAATACAAATATTACGAGTTAATTAAAAGTAGGAAAAGTTAAGTGGCAGTTGGAATGTGAGTGTGCTGTAAATGTACTTTCGTTTGGATTAACTATATAATAGTTAATCCGAACACTTTATCCTTAAATATTAATATTATTAGTATTAGTTATTTGACGACCCATTTGGTGTTGCGGTTGAGAGGTCGACTGCTACACCAAGGGTTCCGGGTTCGATCCCCGGGCAGTACAAACATTTGTGTGCATGAACATGTCTGTTTGTAATGGTCTGGGTGTTTTCTATGTATAATATGTATGTATTTACAAAAAAAAAGTATATAAGTATGTTTATCCGTTGTTTAGTACCCATAATACAGGCTTAACGCTTTACTTGGGGCTAGATGGCGCTGTGTGAATGTCAATGGATATTTATTTATTTATTATTAGTGAGTAATTGTCGAATGGTAAAGATATATTTTTTAAATATGGATCCAAAGTTAGGTCTTTATTAAACAACACCTACCATACTTAAGCGATACATCTATTTGAAACCCACGAAATTTTTCCATAAAACATTAGCATTTTAGTACAAAGCGAATAAAAAAATATATATCCACTGATATTCACACAGCGCTATCTAGCCCCAAACTAAGCATTAACCTGTAATTTGGACACTAAACAACGGATAAATATACGTAGATACTTTTTTTGTAAATACATATATATTATACATAGAAAACACCTAGACCATTACAAACAGATATGTCAATACCGGCACGACTTCAAACTAGGAATTACTTGTTTCAACTTATTGTTGTTGTCTCCTATCACGACTTGTAACACACGCAAAATCTATTCCTAGTTAAAAACACAACCAACAAAATTATTCAAAACAAGACCTCGACGACCTTCAAAGCTTGATTACCTACAGAAGGCGAAAGGACTTGAAAAATCACCCCAATATTGCCCGCCACATAAAAACAATGCCGCCCGCGGCAGCAATTATTTAGTGTAACTATATTGTTTTCGGACAATTTGAGTTCGCGGCTCATTAGCCGGCCCGTAATTACGTAGCTCTGTAATAAAAATCCACTCGGCGTAATGCGACCCGTCAAAATTGCGATGACGGTGGAAAAAGGTTTAATTCATACGCGAAAGATGACTTTCAGCATTGGCTGTATAATATTACAGACTATTAATGATTAAAGATTATAAATGTTCAGATATCGGTTTATCCTGTAAAAGGCTAAAATCAAAATAACAATTTTAAGGTCCAACGCAAAATTACACATGTCAATGTTATTTAAGAAGAGGATATAAGTAAGCTAATGCTTACTTATCTAAGGCTAATGCCTATATTATGAATATTAAATAACGGATTAACAAATTAATAATTTTTGTAAATAGAAAACACCCAGACCAATACAAACAGACATGTTCATGCACACAAATGTTTGTACTACCCAGGGGTCCCCTTAACCATTATACCAGATGAGTAATCATGAGTAATATTACTCCGCTGCTGGTCCAATAAAATACATAAATAGACGAAACTAATTATAAAATAATTAATTAAAATAACAAAATAGTAGTTATCATTACGTTGCATTGAAAATATTAAATACACACACAATATTTCAACTTTGTACTTTCTCCTTAAACAAGTACTGCGTTTTACTTACAAGGGAACTTCAAACCCTGTACTTAATTTATTGAAAACCTAGTTACCAAATATATATTTTTTAACTTGAAATAAGTGAAGATCATAGGCATTATTCGCCTTACGTAGACTTTCTATAGAAATATTAAGCAGGCGTAATACAGTCTCGGCTCCCGCTACTCCCACACTCCGTCTCCAGCGACATTAACATAAGAATATGAGTTCTGTCGTCATTTTCCTCAGCAGTTTTCGTTGTACCATCACTCAACGTCTTGTGAATCGGGAAAATGCAAAGATGCTACGTATTCAGGGGTTATGCTGAAACCAACTGTAATATTAGCCAGCTAGATGTGAAATTGCTAAAAAGAGTGACTAAAAATAAAATGTAATACAGGGAGAGATTTATAAAAATTAAAATATCTATATTTCAAAGAACAATTTGAATAACACATTTTGGTGTTTCATTTGTTAGGCAAATTAGCTTTGCACGTATATTATAACCAGTAACTACACAGCCTAATTATTATCGTATAAGAGACAGAGAATTCATTGAGAAGAAATATAGTGAGACACATTATCTTAAAACTCTGAAGCACGAAGTCTTTTCTATCATTTTTTGACTTGATTCAACCTCGAACGTCTAAACAAAACTGGGTAGCATCGCCCAAAGTGACAACGATTACAGTAGGCTTCGTACTAAGTTTACTAGGTATGTATCCTCTTCAGTGCCAAATATTTTGGGATATTGCTATGCAAAATTAACAAGATTTAAAAAAAATATAAGTGTATAAGTGGTTAGTCGTTGTTTAGTTCCTATAGGAGAACTTACTAAGTGGTAGACGCGGTACTGAGTCGTCTAGATAGGTACCACTGCAGTGCCAGATATCGTCTCATGAAATAAAAGTGTGTGAAGGTCCTATAGTTAGAAAAATTGCCGTGTATAAGAGACCTAGCATCTGTCGTTTCGGATGACGGGCGCAGTGCGGCTTTGATGGAGTATAATAACCGTCTATTAGTTGTTGATTTTCATCAATGCCACTCTGTCATGGTCAGGCATATCACTTACTATCAGGTGATCATCCTGACCATCGTGTTTATTTTGAAATATAAAAAAAAACAAGTGTATTGCTAAATTTAGAGCCAGATGGTACTGCGTGGAATATGAATAAGAAAAAAAAATATTTATTGTCTCTTTTTAAACATTTTACAAATGAAAATTCAAAAATATAAGAAACAAGTACTATGAGACAAAGGGAAGGAGTTCAGCTGAGTTTGCAACGAGAACAATCCCGAGCATCGCTGTTTTTCAGCTACTCCCCTTACCCTCTAAAATATGAGTTTCAGATACAGGCCTTTCCAAACAGCATGGCTATGGGGAGTTTAGATCCATCACAGATTTCCGATGTCTGTGAGATCCACCAATCCATGTTGGGCTGGTATGGCAAAGACTTCTATTTAAACTCAGTTTACATAAAAGTGCCGCGTGGTGGCTTACGGTTATTATTAGTATCGTTGCCTATTCTACGCTTCAATCCATACCCAATCCCTGGAACTCTGCGATTCCATATATTTCATTTATAATGTACACAAATTTTGTTTTAAATAACAACAATGGTTATTCGTTAGCTCACAAATAAGTAATTAGCTGTTGGGTGAAAACCGCAAATTAACAAATTCACCTTATGGCTTAGTGGTCAGGAGGCCTTCATTGTTTTCTGTTTCCCCATTTGTGCCGTGAATTTGTGGCATCAGATAAACAGCATATAAAACAGATTAAATAGATAAATATCCACTGACAATCACACAGCGCCATCTAGCCCCAAGTTAAGCGTGAAGCCTGTATTATGGGTACTAAACAACGGATAATCATACTTATATACATTTTTTTGTAAATGTATACATATTACACATAGAAAACACCCAGACCATTACAAACAGACATGTTCATGCACACAAATGTTTGTACTACCCGGGGATCGAACCTGGAACCCTTAGTGTTGCAGTTGACGTCTCAACAGCTACACCAAATGACACAATAATTGATCTAAGTTTCTATTTATTCTTAGGCTTTACTTATTTGTTGAGGTTTATCAGCTTGCAACAGTTCACTGATAAACTCAGGAAGAGATGTCCACCATATTTTAATCTAACGCTACCAAACGGTATGTTTAAGCAAAAATTGCTAATAAAAGCCACAACTTCGGACCTAGTTGAAGACTAAAATTTTGGTTGCATAAGTTGGATCTTCTATTGGCTTATTAATTTATTTAACATCGTATGCTACTTCATGCTTCTGATTCATGATCAGTTATTTCTAATGGTCTTGAAGTTTAGCACATATATTGATTTACTTATTAATATTATTTAATATTCCTAAAAAAATATATTTTATAGATGACTTGTGGGGATACAATAACAATTAATGATTTACCGCGGATATACATCCTTTAACAGACCATTACAAGTTACTTTCGTGATTTACTTTATCATGTGCTTATGATTCAAAAGTTCAATATTATATTTATAAACACAGGAAACAAAAATATTCCTACTTAAAAAGTTAATAGGTTCACGACAACAATTAAAAAGAAGATGCAAATTAATCTAAATAAACATCGATGCGTGACTTCCATCTTTTCGTTTTCTTAGGAATATTTTTTTTTCAAACGTTCAACAGTTTACGCAATCATAGGTTCTATGTAAATTGTGAATAAAACAGAAGTGCTCTTACAGCAAGGCCCACGGGAGCCTCCTTAAATAAAGAAACAGCGGGAACAAATAAAAAAAATACCGTTGAACGTTTCCAACAGATTTTTTGTTTGCCCGTATATACATTTGTAAATATACTTTTTTAAAAGAACCATACGTTTTGCTTGAATTAAAATACAAGGTTATATCTTCAACAGTCAAATGCAATGTTTGTTTGTCGTATACAAAATTGAATGTGGTCATTATTTACGAGAACAATAGTAAATCACTAAATGGCGTTTTGTATTATTGCTTGCGAAATATCATGCGTGCGAGCTCCAACTGTTTTATTTCTGTTTACGAGTACTACGAGTATGCAATGATATTCTGTATATATAAAGGTAGATACGCCACCCGTGCCTAAAAAACGAACCGCCAAAGGAAATACAGTTTGTAGACTTTTGTTTAGGTAAATGTACGCTCATTCGAAATATGTGTATGTGTGCTGCATTTCGGTGTGGCTCAGTGGTGTGGACTGTCGCCTTCCTACCGGGAGGGCTGAGGTTCAAATCCCGACTCGTACCAATGTATTTTCGAATTTTCGAAAATATATGTACGTTATCCGACGCTCTTACGGTGAAGGAAAACATCGTGAGGAAACCTTCATGCAGCCTGCGAAGAGATTCGAAGGAAAGTTGTGTGAAGTCGTCTCCAATCCGCACTGGGCCGCGTGGACGACTAAGGCCTAATCACCCTATACGGTAGGCTCGTGCCCCTCGGTGGGACGTTTAATGAGCTGATGATGATGATGAGGTTATGCATGGTGCACCAAGTGATCCTAATGTAGATTGTTAGATGTTAACGACTAATATCTTGATTATAGCCGGGTCCGAAGGTTTGTACCTGAATTAAAAGATTATTCCGTGCCCTCCAAAGCACGGAATCAGCTTGTTTGTAATTAGCTGTAAGTTTACAATGTAATTACTAATAATAAATAAATAAATGAAACTGGGCATAACCGCAAAAAGTGTCCTTCATTATGGTCATAGCACCCATGATATTCGATCACATCTGGATCACACAGCAATTAAAGCCTAATTCTTATCCCCTGTTCTTCATCATCATTAGCTTATTAAACGTCCCCTGCTCTTACACGCGTGTTATCTCTTCCTCGCTTTTTAACCCTTTAAATTCCAATGACACATAAAGGTGTCGGAAACAATAGATTTTCTATTTTGTCTGGATTTCCGGCGTTCAAAGGGTCAATAGTAGACAACGCTCTTGTGGCTATTCTAGACTAATGTTAATTTGCGAATACAACTCTTTCTATCAGGTTTCGCATGTTCTCACTTTCCATTTTAAAAAGGGCAATTTAAAACACCGTGCTCTATCTTCGAGATAAAATAAATATCCTTATCATAACATGTCATTTATACTTCCTAAAAAATGCTTCGTTTAAACTCCGCTTCCTTAACCTTTGTTCATACTCGTAACAAACGCACCTAATTTTTCAGTGTGTTCTCCAAGCTGACTCCCCTACTACCATATTAGGCGGAATACATGCGCACACACGTTTTTGTCGGTAAGGGTCATTTCTACTTGTCATGAGGTTTTAAGACAAGACAAAAAATATAATGAGGCACATTTTTTCATGCTTCGATTGTTGGTACGTGAATAATGGTCATGTGAGGTGAATTTGTTGTTGATTTTAGCACACATTAACTTTTTGAAGTAAAATTTGATGATTTTATGTTGCTTTGTAAAATTACACTTTACCCTAGGGCATAGTTATAAGGTATGGTAGATAAGGTATGGTATGGTTTTACGTATAAGGTATGGCAGATTTAAAAATTATAGTTGACGATTCATAGGTATTTGAAAATGTTATTTTTAACATTTGATGTCGATAAATTATCCGATAATAATGGAAATCGCCTAATCGACTATAATTGCTAACACCTGTTAAGAGTATGCACCATAAAAAATATACAAACAGAATTCTACTGATATCGATTCCACTCGTACAGTGGACAAATAGTAGTAAATCGGCTTGACCAGCGAAGCGGACTTAAGCTGTCTATTGATTTTCCTATCGCAAACACAACCAACATTACTGCCAATTATACCGAATGCTTGTATCTTACGAATATCCTCTGCCCTTTGAGGGATCAACAAAATGAATGCGTGAAATACTAATGAGAAAAATCTTAATTAATAATTTCTTATAATGTATATGCATAAAACTGTCCGAGGTTTTATTTGTATAAAAAATATGTTTAGGTTTGAATCGGTATCACTAACAACCAGGTGAAAAATCGTTTGATTGCCCATAAAATAAGCTTAAATCAAAATTTCTAAAGAAAAATGTTATAATGCATACATTGAAATTTAGATAGCGATGTAAAAAGTATGGATTCGTGATATGCTTACAAAACAACCGGAAAAAGTGTTCCAAATGCAAAGACAGCACACATACACATATTTCGAATTAGCGTACATTTACCTAAACAAAGAGCCTACAATTGTATTCTCTTTGGCGGTTCGTTTTTGAGGCACAGGTGGCGTATCTACCTTTATACTATATAGAACATCATTGGATGCGTGTTTAATGGAATACGGTATTCTTTAAGATTTTTTCTGATGACACAAGATATATGTCGACAGACGTCTCATTTACATTGACATACTCGTATGTGACCTAATTTGCGCAGGTTGGATGTAAACAAAAATCTAAAATGTCGCTCACGTAGCGCCGGGGTGTCATGTCAGGTGTACCGTCATGAGGGCAAATAATAATCTGGTTGGATGAATAATTCATTGTAATAGGCGACCAGTTTACGAAGATCTCACTGGGAGAGCAAACAACGGTTTGGTTGAGGTCTTTGATGGCTAGTCCCACAATGATTGGCAGCAGGCAGCTGGAGAAATGTTCTACGAACTTTGTATTTGTTAAGGCTTCGTATACGACTTTGTCGCTACATAAAAGGCTAAGTATTAACATTTCTTATTGCACTGTAATACAGTTGTGTCAATAAATAATCATTAAATAAAATAAGTTTATTAGATAACTTCAGCTCATTGAATACAATAGTTTGGCAGCGCATCAATCAATAGGTAACTGCTTATAGGCTAAAGTTGTACCAAAAACGCTTGCTATTCTTATTAAGTTACATTGATTCCTATACTAGGCTAGGCCTAGCCTGGTGTAAGAATAGCCTACGTCCTGCAGTAAATCTTTTAACACGTGATAACAAGGCTTCCGTGTACGCGATTTTTGTCACTCAACACTAAATTACTGTATTTAATATACTTGTTTTAGGCAAGACTATAGTATAAGAATCTATTATATTGGACTTGTGTAAGTATATAACTGATATAAGGGATGTAGGTGCTTATCCTAAGATAGTTAGTAAACCAAGATGATTAAATTACTGGGTATTAGTGACTTAACATCTGTCGTCTCGGTTGACGACCGCAGGGAAGTATTGACAGAAAGTAATGATAATAAACAGTCATTTGTTTCCTTTAACACGGCATCAAATAAACAAATTAGTAGTTGCCTTCACATCATAATAAACTATCATCATCATCAACTCATTAAACGTCGCCACTAAGGGGCATGAGCCTACCCGTAAATGGTGTATAGGCCTTAGTCGTCCCACATGCCGAGTGCAGATTGATCGACTTCACGCACAACTTTTGAATCTCTCAGCAGGCGTGCGTAGGTTTTCTCAAGATGTTATCCTTCACCATAAGAACGTCGGGTAACGTACATACGATACGAAAATTCGAAAAGACATTGGTACGTGGCGGGATTTAAATCAACGCCCTCCAGATTGAAATGCAACAGTACACACCAATGAACCATCGCGACGCCCCGTAACGACGAGATAAATAATTTATATTTTTTGTCTGGTATAAAAATAAGTTGATCTAAAATTTGATGAGAAGTAGGTACCCACACAAATAACCTTTTAAACACCAAAATTGAATAAAATTCGCGTATCAATTCGTTTAATACAAACCTATTCACAAATATAATATTTCATATTCAGTTCAACAGTAGAAAATACCAAAATCAAGGTGAATCTACGACAATAATGTCGTCACGTTCGACAAGACATTAACGAAACTTGTCATGATTCTGTTTTGTGCATTCGCGTCAAAAAGCGTCCAAACCCAACGACTTTTGCAGCCGGCGCGCATGTAATGTGATAATTATATGTTATCATGAAATGTGAAATGGCATCACAAATGCGTGCGGTCAGAATTCATAATCATTTGTAAATGCCTGCCTGATTTGTTGGAAGTCAACAAAGGTATAATGTGGAATTCAAACTAAAATAATTATAGATGTACACAAATGTAGTGAACATTAGAGATTATTTAAGATAATCTAACTAAGATATGCAGGGCGTCGGTGGCTCAATGATGCGGACTGTCGCCTTCCTACCAGGAGGGCTGAGGTTCCAATCCCGACACGTACCAATATGTTTTCGAATTTTCGAAAATACATGTACGTTATCCGACGCTCTTAAGGTGAAGGAAAACATCGTGAGGAAACCTTCATGCACGCCTGCGAAGAGATTCGAAGGTTATGTGTGAAGTCGTCCAATCCGCAGTGGGCCCGCGTGGACGGCTAAGGCCTAATCACCCTATACGGGTAGGCTCGTGCCTCTTGGTGGGGACGTTTAATGAGCTGATGATGATGAACTAAGATATGAACATAGAAAAATATTGATTAACAGAAACAAACATAACACTTAAATTTATATATTAAACAACAGAAAATTTAAATAAGATAATTATGTCCAATGCTGAATAAAGGCCTCCCCTCATGATTTCCACGCCGACTGCTCCCTTGCAGTTGACATCCATGTGCTATCCGCCACCTTCACGAGGTCATCAATGCATTTGGTTGGGGGTCGGCCTAGGCTTCTTTTCCATTCATTTCCCATTACGTGGATGTCACTTGATCAAGTAACTGGTTGCTGGTCCACAGTTGGACCAATGGGTTCAATGCGTAATTTTAATTTCATATAAAATATGAAATTTAAATTAACTTAAAAAATAGATGTTAGTGGTTATGTAATAGATAAAATATTTTATTTTAAAATTGTAAATAATATCGACATATCACATCACTGCTTTACTAACAGTTTGTTACTACAAGTGTAATCTTGTGAAATTGTGAAAACTTTTCCGCTGAGAAACGAGCTAGCATTATTCAAACTCGACACTAAATAGGACGTATTTGTCAGGACGTCTATACAGATACATTTGAACGGCACTATTGTGCGTGGTTTTGCTATAAAATGTACGTCTTTCTTTGAATGATAACAGTCGACATGATGATAAGAAGCCACAGTCATTTTAATTATTTAGTGATGCCGTAAGAACTACTGAGCAGTTGCATACATTATAATACCTATACGGCGAAATGATAGTATCATTCTCTGTCCGATCGACTATTTCGCCGCAGCTTAAGTTCAGATTTTCAATTGTTTTCATGCTATACATGCGAGTGGTTGAAAAATATTTATCTTTGAATATAAAATTATTGCACTATGTTCTTAAAATAAATGCATATTTTTACTTGGAATTTGTAAAGTGGATTGCCTTAACCACACTTAGAAGTGCGCTGACTAGTTACTATTAAGCTGTCTGCGTCCTTAAATATAAAGTACCTGAAACAAAAAAAAACATTGTCAATCCATACTAATATTATAAATGTGAAAGTATCTCTGTCTGTCTGTCTGTCTGTCTGTCTGTGTGTACGCTTTCACGCCTAAACGCTGAACGGATTTTATTGAAACTTGGTATGTTGATAGTAGGTAGCCCAGAATA
>PQWD01007997.1:14333-34449 GCA_019425675.1 Leucinodes orbonalis
CAGAACTTGAACTTATACACAAAAAATCTATTAGTCGCATTTAAGCGATCATTGTGTGGAGACTGTAGTAGCTATGTCAACGGGTAAAACCCCGATTCATAGACATTTTGTTCTCCACATTAGTCGCCTTTATTATGTGGAATGATCCGATCCCAAGATATCGATATCACAGGGCATAATAGATTAATAGATAAACAGGCTATAAATACGTTCAAATATTTATTAATAATAATAAAATAAAAATGTTACTGCTGATGGAGCACCTAGTTTGAACACGTACGTGCACACACGCACAAACACACACATATACACACCACGCGCGAGCATGCTTGCACGCACTTACTCAAGTCCAATATAGGAGACAATTATATTATAGTCTTTCCTAAAATAAGTATATTAAATGTAGTAATTTAGTGTTGAGTGTCAAAAATCGCGTATACGGAAGCTTTGATGTCACGTGTTAAAAGATTTACTACAGGACAGGCCTAGCCTAGTGTAGGAATCAGTGTAACGTAATTAGAATAGGAAGCGTTTTCGGTACAACCTTAGCATATAAGCAGTTACCTATTGATTGTTGCGCTATGAAACTATTGTATTTAATGTGCTGAAGTTATCAAATAAACTTTATCACAAAGTGATGTTTTAAGTAAGAAGCTAGCAAATGCAAAATGTTTATTTTATTTAGTATTTTTAATGATAAAAGTGTTTTTTTAGATGTACGAGGTTCGAAACTCAAAGTACGAGATTTTTAGCTGCATAAATACGAGGAATTTCATTTCGGGGTTGGCAGCCCTATTTTTGTCATAAAATTTTAATCGGTATCTACTGGACTACCGGTGACAATTGACATTTGACATCCATCCGGTGACATCTTAACTTGATAAAAGTTTCGAAAGTACTAAAATCTGATTAAATATTTAAATTAAAACTGTTTGATGTTACTAAAGAGTAAAAAAATATGATTTCAGCTAGATAGTTGTATATGTATGTATATACCATTGGCGACGTCGTCGGTGGGTCGGGACACGTACAGCGAAGTGCGGCTGTTCGAGCGGCCGGCGTCCTACGACGTGGAGACGGCCCTGATGCTCAACGACATCAACAGGAAGGACAAGGAGGTCGGCTACAAGATCAAGGCGGTGCTGCACCTCTCACCCGTCTGGACCGACTCCAAAACACAGTTCTTACTCAAGTTTAACGTACGTTATTCATTACTTTCTTTGTCAAGACGAAACCCCTATGATCTGGTTAATTATTTCTAGATGATATTAATATAAATTTTAATAAAATCTATATATATGAAATGAAATAATACCTTATATTATTTATATTGATTATCATAGGTTTTCATCATTGAAAGTATTAAAATATTATGGGGATTTGTTTTTGTTTAAAATTAATAACATGTATGGTATAAATGTTGGGAATTTTTAATGAAAACAGATTACATTATCAGCCATGTTGGTATGCACAACATTTACTACTCAATATTAGGGAAATATTTATTGTGTGCTTATGTATTAGTTAGGTCCTTTTAGCCTTTTAGCCTATGTGTCATAATGTTGATGAATAAAGTATACTCTCAATCATTATTTATTTTAGTTGGAGGATCCAAAACTGCACTTGCGGCGGGAAACATATAAATGCAGATTTCAGGCCTTTTGACTCAATATGGGACTCGCATCAGAATTCAGAGTTTTTTGTGCATTGGAAGAGCGGTTTGATCCACGCTGCCTACCTGGACCCACAGGACCCTGTCGACATACTCAACTACAAAAAGGCATTAATAAGTTTGTTTCAGGTACCACCATTTATAAATATATTCTATAGCTTCTTGCTACATTTGTAACCTTTATAAGATTAATACATTTTTCATGTTTCTAGGGTCTGTATGTGTCTGTGTGGCAGTTTAAATAAATAAATAATTACCTGAAGTGCTAGGGTTTCTATTGAGACAGGTAACTTGCGTGAAATAGTAGATTTATGTTATTAGTGTGATACATGCTGCATATACTGTTGTTGGTGTTGCACATACTATTTTATCAGTGTGTCATATATTTGGTAATTTTATAGTAGATAGAAACTAGTAATATTATATGGATTTCATAAAAAACCATTAACTACATTTTCAGTTTCAAATCATCGATGGGGAGTTTAATGAGACTGATGTATCAGGAGCATGCAATGTTCTGTATGAATCACTGTCTGCAAGTGAATTTAGAAAATAAAGGTATGTACTTCTGAGTGGAGTGATTTCTGATGTTGTGTTTACAGTATGATAGTATTGTATGGTGTACTATGTGTGTGTGTGTGTGTGTGCAGCGGGGGTGCGTGTGTGACGAGGGGGTGTGGTACGCAGAGGGCGTGCTGTCGGAGCGGCGCGTGACGCGGTACTCGGCGGAGGGGGGCGCGCTGGCGGCGGTGGTGGCGGACGAGGTGATGGGCGTGGGCGGCGCCGAGGCGGGCGTCAAGGCGCGCTCGTGGTGGCGGCTGCGCGCCCGCGCCCGCCCGCCCCGCCCCCGCCCCCGCCCTAGCGCCGCCCGCCCTCATGCCCGAGCCGCCCACGCACCTCCAGCCGCTGCCACTCACGCTCGCCGGGGAAGGACCGCCCGACGAAACCCTGGTAACCTTCTCTTGTATTCATACCTACAATTATAGTTGTAAGCGCATTTAATATTGGTGGTCAACATTAGATAACCCATTGAACCTACAGCTCAGGCAGTGCTAATTGAACTTTAATTTGATGTCTGTCATATAAAAAAATAGAAGATTTACTTTTGGGCCATAAATAAATCCTACGAATATGAAGTATGGTATATACAAAGATTTGATGATGACATGATTCAGACATTTGTATACTAATTAGAAGAGTCCAGTTAAAAACCACCATGATAACTATACTGCCGTCCGTTAGCCGATTTTGAATTAAAAATGCAAAGTTATACAGTTTCAGTAAAAAAAAATCCGTGAAGTGTACTTAAAACTGACTATACCACACTTTAAAGATAAAAATGCGTTAAAGTATGTGATTTTATTTAATATTTAGTTTATATTTCTATGCAGCATAACTCGCGATCGTGAATGCTGCAAGAAAATATTTATTAAGTCTCGCTCGTTTATGCGTTTTTAAACGGTATTATAAAACATTACTAAAACTTTGTAAAATTTATTGAAATGGACTGATAACATAGACATTTGGTATTCAAAGTAAATATAGAATACATTGAGTAATAGCTTCCTTTAAAATATCAACTGAAGTGATAACTACATCCTAAGAAAAATCAAATAACATTAATTAATTGATCCATCGTAATTGTAAGTTAGCTAAATGGTACCGCAAGATAAGAATAATAGAGTGATGTGGTCCAATGTCAGTATCGTCGTCGTGACGGGGAGCGAGTCGCGCGGCGATAGCACGCGACCCTTGACCCGCCGATGTCTAGAGCATTATAATAATAATCATTTAATCACCATTATTTGCAGCACGTAGTACATAAAAATGTTAATAAGATGTTAAACAATACTACAAATAAACCTTTATCAAGATATCGTGAATAAACACTTACAATTAAATATGTTTGATGTATAAAACAAAAGAAAGATGACATTAAAGAAAATCTAACAAAGTATTTAATTAACTAGCTTTTGCCCGCGGCTTCGCCCGCGTTAAATTCGGGATGACAAAATTATTCTGTTTTCGTTACCAGGGAAATGGAGCCATCCACTTGGTAACAAAAACAGAATAATTTTAACACTGCTTCTTCTTTTTCTTATTTAAGGCTTTAAGGGCCGGTTTGCAAAAACTTCATTATGCAATATTTATTGTTCATGACAAATAGCCATCATACTTGTTTTGAGCTTTCTACCTTGTAAACTGTTTAAACTTATAAAGAAAAATTATGTATACATATATATCACAAATTGCAGGATGTGCCATATAAACTTCCAACCCCCACTTTAGGGGAGTGGGGGGGGTGAAAACGGGACAAAAAGTAGCCTAAAACCTATTCTAGGTTTCCTACTATCAACATGCCAAGTTTCAATAAAATCTACCTTAAAACTGCGAAAAACCGAATATGACACTTCCTCCCCTATTTAAAGGGTTTAGGGGTGGATTTTTGAAAAAAAAAATGCCATATTTTTTCTTTTGTGACATGTAATCCGCATACCAAATTTCAGCGTCGTACTACCAAAATTGCAGGATGTTCCATACAAACTTCCAACCCCCACTTTAGGGGAGTGGGGGGTGAAAACGGGAATAAAAGTAGCCTAAAACCTATTCTAGGTTACCTACTATCAACATACCAAGTTTCAATAAAATCCGTTCAGCCGTTTAGGCGTGAAAGCGTTGTTACGCTTTGTTTGTTAACAGACAGACAGAGATACTTTCACATTTATAATATTAGTATGGATTTAACATGAATTGGCAATCGAACCAAACACACCAATAACACACATCTATATATTGTAGTTAGTTGAGATTCTTCGATTTCGATAAAAATTATGGCACATAATTTGTAATGGCGTCACGTCCGTTCGCTGATTGTCAGCTTCGATATAATTAGACTTGTAAACAGTTCACGTAACATTCATGTATCTCCAACAACAGGAATTATCACTATCACACGAGATCTAGGCATTTATCGTAGCGCTACCGTATTATGCCTCTGTAAAAATACCTATTTATTTTATTTTATTCAGAATTCCAACAGCACCATGACATTTTGAAAAAGTTATTTTCAGGCTTTTCATATATGTTGAATTGATGTTTAAATTAAACAAAATACTATTATAAATATAAAAGCTATTATTTTATGTTTTCTTCTCGCTAATCTGGATTTATAAACACCATACAATAAACACTTGATTTTTCCCGAATGCGTTGCATTCTTTTAAGGAAGTAGCATACTGAGAGAAAGTAAGTAGCAGCAAATTCGAAACCACAAAAAAATACCAGTTTGTTTCCATAGGTATAATATGTTAGTCCTGCAGCAATTACAGTGATGTAACAATCCTCAGCATTGAGCCAAACGAAGGCTACAGGAAGGCAAAGACAGGTGGTCAAGCTTTGAAATCTTCTGCTTACAACTTTGTGGGCGATGGCCTGCATTTTTGGTAAAATATAGTAGCATGCTGGCATGTTGCACGCATTGAATAGATCTTTCAATCAGCTGTAGGAGTGTTGGCGCGTACGCTGTGTCGCTGTACTTGATATACTGTTAATGTCATACTATGAACTTAATGAAAATAACAAAGTGCGGTTCTTATATTAACGTAGTGTTATGAACATAGTCTGTTATAGTAATTATTGTATCGGAAACGTGTCCATAAGCGGCACGGCGCGGAGCCCGCGTGGGGTCACTGACTTCCGTCTATGATTAGTGTGCGCCGTCACTTCATACCTTTTATACGTGATATACTCTATCGCGAAGTTCCTCGCGAACACAGAGTACCTTTTTATATACTAAAGTAGAGACCAATCTTCGACAGAAAATGAGCAATACAATAACTAGCGCCATCTATTATAGTAAGTTGACTATTTTGCAGCAACAATCTGGGGGCACGGCAGTGCCCCCGCCAAGTCGAGCGCGAAGCAAACACTGCCGTACCATCCTTTACAGGATCCATTTCGCCGCACTTTCAGGCCCCGATTTGAGAACCTTTGGATAATACCAGAGCGCTGAAATTTTCGTCATCTAGTAAGATATAATAACTTACTTTAAATCCAAAATTTCAAGTCTGTAGGTCATTTAGTTCCGACGTTAAGCGAAAGCAAAGTTTCGCATTTTCGACAGACACTCACTCACTCACTCATGATCATCAAAATAGAACTAGTACTTCCCATTAACTCAGAAAGCTGAAATTCGGTACAGAGTTAGGGTTTAATGGCTACATAAAGGGAAAACTATGAAAACTTCGAAAATCGAAGATCTGGAGTACCTGGTGACCCTGCTTAGATAACAAAATCATCAAAATAGAACTAGTACTTCCCATTAACTCACAGAGCTGAAATTTGGTACAGAGTCAGGGTTTAATGGTTACATAAAGGGAAAACTATAATAACTTGGATAATCGAAGATCTGGAGTACCTGGTGACCCTGCTTAGATAACAAAAGAGCCCAGCCAAACTATAAGAGATTGACATACCGCCTTTAAACAATATATATTTAACATGGTGGGCCGCTTCATCCGATGTCAAAAATCGGGGGCACGGTAGTGCCCCGCCAAGTCGAGCGCGCTAGACCAATACAAACAGACATGTTGGTGCACACAAATATTTGTAGGTACTGCCCGGGGATCGAACCCGGAACCCTTGGTGTAGTAGCCGACGTTTCAACCATTACACCCAATGGGTCGTCTAATATTCCTTTCAAGTTTCTACAAAAAGAAGTAAAATCCCACCAAAAACATTCTGTAAAAAATCTAGCCAAGTCTCGATGGAGCTGCTTGATTATCTCTAAAAAGTAATGAAATCAAGACAAAGACGTGCCAAGTCTAAGGTTCCTTACTGCAATTAATTAATTATTATGGTTAATGTTGTGTGACTTTCAAAAGGTGTTTCTACACAATATATTTTGGATAAGTTAGATAACTTGTATTTTTTAAGCTTTGACTAAAGTAACTACTTAAACCTTAATTAATATATATATAATTATTTGTTTTATTCATGTTCTTTATACCCTTTTATTTAAATATTAAAATAAAGCTGTAAATAAATCTACTGAGTGACAAAAAATTTTTTTTCGAAGTCGTTCGAGACCGGCCGAGCCGTGTAGAGAGGTACTTCCTGCTTTGACTCGGTGCAAAAACCGACTACAAATTGAAATCGCCCGGGCGAGGCAAAGTCGGACGAAGTAAGCCGGAAGTGCCTCTCCTCTACACTATCGAATTCGTATAACCTCGGGCAACTACGCGAGTGTAAAGCGTGCATTACAATATGACCGAGCTTTTAGTGCCGCTCACTCTTTACCTCTAGCCTTTGGGATAGCTTAACTTTATTGACTGAGCGTTTGTGTTGTGTCAGAGTTTGGAGGAGGCGGTGGAGGCGGCGAGCGCGGTGCTGGAGGGTGAGGGCGCGGGGGCGGGCGGGAGCGCCGCCGCCGCCGAGGGCGTGCTGGAGGCGCTGCCCGCCCTGCGCGCCGCCCGCCCACCCGAGCTGCGGGCCCTGCTGCAGCGGCCCTGGCCCGCCGACACGCTGTGAGTACACACCGGGGCCGAGGGCGTGCTGGAGGCGCTGCCCGCCCACCCGCGCTGCGGTCCCGCCCACATGTGTGGACGCTGCTGCCGTGTTGTAACCGCTGGAGAGGACCCATAAGATGTCACTTAACAGCGAGGAATTTTTGTTCCATTCATTATACGAAGGCTGCCTTATTTTATAAGTCGTGTCGTTTGTTAATCTTTCATGATTCGAGAAAATAATGGAATTTTCATATTTTCTGATAAATTTTAGAATAAAACAATGTTTTTTATTTATTTATTTCTATTGTAATATGGTGTACGTGCGGCGAGTGACGGTGTGTGTGTGTGTGTGTGTGTGCAGTCGCGCGGTGTCCCGGCTGATGGGCGTGTCGGGGGGCGGGGCGGGCGCGGCGGCGGCGCTGGCCCCGGGCGCGCCCGGCCCCGCCGCCTACCTGGCGGGGTTCGCGCTGGCCGCGCCGCCCGCCCCCGCCGCCCTGGCCGCCGTGCTCCGCTACGCCGCCGCCGCGCCGCCCGCCCTCGCGCCGCCCGCCCTCCTCGCCGCCGCCGCGCAGGCGCGACACCCCCAACACGACGACGCCGCGCAACAACTGCTCGACCGCATACTCAAGGACCTCGCGCTGCAAGGTACCCACGCCCCCGTCGGTTACCACACCTGACACCTACTGAGCCTCATCAACATCAGCCAAGTCGCAATGCCTTAGTCGGCCACGCGGGCCTACTGCGAATTGGCCGGCTTCGCGTACAACCTTGAATCTCCGTAGGCGTGCGCAGATTTCCTCACAATGTTTTCCTTCATTGTAAGAGCGTCGTATAACGTACATATACCTTCGAAAATACGGTAAATTTCGGGATTTAAACCTGCGACCTCCACATCGAAGGCAACAAACATACTGAGACTTTCAGCTGTAAATTTGGTATTCTGGTACAACTTTAATGTTAATGGTTTTAAATAGTAATTTTATAATAGAATGAGTTGTCTTATGGTGTTACCAATTAAAAACTAACTTAAACCTTGTTTTATGAACGAATGAGTACACAATTTTATCATTGTTTTACCGGAATCACTGTAATGAAACACTAAAGAAAGCTAAAAGATTATATTATGACAAACAGGAACTCATTAAGACAGAAAAAAACAAAAAACAACTTTGGAAAACCATTAAAAAAATTAGTGGTCCTAATAGTTCCGTCGACCACTGCTAGTCTTTCAACCAAATCCTCAACAAACTATTAATGATGTTAATGAATACTTTGCCAATGTTAGCAAAACCCTAGCTGAGAATATTACCCCCTGTGTTGACAACTCCTGCTAATGTACCGCACCTACAAAGTTTCCACCATCTGGCTCCCTAGTAATCCACCATAAGCACATATACATGAATTGAGAGAACACTGTGCAGTGGGGCCGGACATGATTTCTATGAAAATAATAAAACGTTACGGTCCATTTCTAGTAGCCTCCATTACTCACATCTGTAACTTGGCGATCTCAAATGGAGTCTTTCCTTCAGCCTTTCAACGCGGTAAAATCAAGCCTATCTACAAGAGTGGTGACAAGAACCGCGTCGAAAACTACCGACCGATCGCAATTCTTCCTTCTCTCTCCAAGGTTCTTGAGCGAATAATTAACCAAAGACTTGTAAGTTTCTTGGAATCACAGAGCATTATTTCTCAAAGTCAATATGGCTTCCGTAAAGGCAAATCTCCCAACGATGCTGCCTGTGACCTAACACAAACTATTGCCAATACTTTGGATGAGAGAGTGAAGTGTGTCGTCCTTTTCCTTGACCTAGCTAAGGCGTTCGATACGATCTCGATCCCCCGCTAATCTCTAAATTGGAAACTTACGGTATCGGAGGCCTTCCTCTCCAACTGCGCACTGACTATCTAACCAACAGGACTCAAAGGGGTTAGAATAGATAGTTGGGTGAGTGAGGACTCCAGTATCTCCTACGGTGTTCCGCAGGGCAGTATTATCGGACCTACCCTCTTCTTATACTTATATATATATATATATATATATATGACATGTGTCAGCTGTCACGTAATGGAGGCCAAATCTGTGCGTATACTGACGATTCGGACCGTTTTTCCGAGGGAGCTCCTGGGCTTCCGCCTTTGACCTAGCACAGAGGGGTCTTGATGTTGTGAACAGATGGTTAAAGTGTAATGCCTTGAACAATTAATGTTCAAAAAACCGAATATATGGCGTTTGCGTTACGAGCTAACCAACTACCTTCGCTGGAACAAGAATCACAGCTCCTATATGCAGCCCTCATTCTCCTCAACCCATGTAATTGCCCTACTTTAGAGTGCTCTAAATCGTCAAATATCTCGGAGTCCTGCTGGATAATACACTTACGTTTAGAAACCATCATACGAAACCTGGAATATCCTCCCGGTGAAGCAGACTTTTATCCTTAAATGCACACTTGCCCAGCACTCTTTGCTACCATACGATCCTAAACGTCGGGCAAACAAACGACTTAAAACAAAAGTCTGCCACATACCCGCTCGGAAAACTTCCTTCGCACAGAGGTTTTTTAGTTTTCTTGGTTCACTACTGTACAATAAAATTAATAGTTTCCTCCTTATCTACTCTCTTCCAAAATACTCTATGTAGGAATAGTGTAGCCAAATACCTGAAAAGATTAGATTATGTTGCTACTGAAAACCTACTTTCACTTCAATGTTAATCTCCCTCGTTAGTTCCCGATACTCCTATGTATGGATCATCGCTCCTATCTCTCGCAGTTGATCACATGTTCACAATACACTTACATTCACATACCCTCTCTAAACAAACCAAGCACAGCTACTGACACAACTATGATGGCTTCGCACGCTCTTGTAACTCGAGTTACGTTATATTTAGTCTTAATTATCTTAAATTTGTTACCTTTTATTACCTCACAATGTATGTTGTCTATTTACCACACACTAACAAAAAGTTTTTCCCTACCTATGTCTTTGGGCGGGCCTCGTGACCTGTGGTACAGGTTTCTATATTTGAAACCTATTTCAGGCATCAGTTCCACAAAATATATGCCTATGATAAGCACATTATGTCATAACTTTGAGTTGTAAAAGTATTTGTGTTGGAAAAATAAACGAACATTTTATTTAAAACAAATAATTGTTATTAATTAACGATCACATTAGTGTATTTAAAAAAAACGGAATTGGTCATTAATTGTTTATAAAAATACTCCTCGATACATTAGCTGTAACTGCAGCAGTGCGTATGTCTCTGACCTCATCGCATAAAAATAAACACAATATAATTTTTTTTTCGTTTTTTTTAAAAAAAAGCGACAAAAGGGTGACCACACGAAAATTTTTTTATGCACTTTTTTAAATTAAATAATTGTATTGTACGAGTCGGAGTCGAATTTGTCGTTATTTTCGTTGTACAATAGTTAGTATCGTTGAGTGGCGTGTGGTGTGTGAGGTGTGCGATGTAGTGGTGGTGTGTATGCAGGAGGACGAGTGTAGGGCGCTGGCGGCGCGGGCGCTGGGCGCGCTGGGGCGGGCGGAGGCGGGCGAGGCGCTGCTGGCGCTGGCGGAGCGCGGGGCGGGCCGCGCTGGCCGCCCTGCGCGCGCTCGCCGCCCTGCCGCCGCCCGCCCTGCCGCCCGCGCGCCGCCGCCGCCTCGAGCGCCTGGCGCTGCGGGGCGCGCGCCGCTGCAGCAGCGCGCCGCCGCCCTCGAGCTCGCGGTGAGGGCGGGCGCGGCGCGGGCGCTGCCGCTGGCCGAGCTGGCGGCGGCGCTGCACCGGCACGCGCCGCGCGAGCTGCGCCAGCTGTTCTGGCAGCGCGCGCAGTCGCTGGCGCCGCGCCACGGCGAGCTGGCCGCCGTGCTGGCGCGGCTGCCGCGCGAGCTGCGCGGGTACCACGCGCGCGCCCTCCGCGCCACCTCCGCCGCCCTCACGCGCCGCACCGGCCTCGCGCTGGGCGGCCGCCGCGCCCTGCTCGACTCGCTGCAGGTCGCCAACGACGGCCTGCTGCGGAACGCGCTCGTCACCCTCTACACCGAGGACGCACACAACCGCACCGACAACTTCCTCACGGTATATATCTCACGTACCTATCTATACGTTGACTCGTTTTGATTCAGCACTAGTATTTAATGATTAATATATTTAACTTTTATTTACTTATTCAAATATTATTTATTAAAAGTTGTCAATTTATTTTGGTTCAAGGGTTTCTGTATTCAAATTTTATCGAATAATTTAATGAAGTAAATCACTTTATCATCTATTTCAAATTGAATGTTCTAATATAAATTTAAAAAATGCTCACACGAGGTTTTTAAAACTGTGTACCGAGCCCGTGCCATCGTCCAGGTGGAGGTGTGGACGACGGGTCTGGAGTCGCTGGCGGGCGGCGAGGGCGCGGCCGACCCGCTGCTGGACGAGGGCGGCGAGGAGGCGGGCGTGGAGGGCGGGCTGGCGCTGACGGTGGGCGCGGCCGCGCTGCCGCCGGTGACGCTGTTCCGCGGCCAGGCCGAGCTGCTGGGCCACGTGTGGGCGGGCACGGGCAGCGCGCCCACGGCCGTGCTGCGGGCGGAGCGCGCGGCGCCGGCGCTGGGCGGGCGGCTGGCGCTGGGCGCGGGCGTGTGGGCGCGCGCGCGCTGGGCGGGCGCGGCGGCGCTGGCGCTGGACGCGCAGGCGCGGCGTCGCTGTGGGCGCGGACGGCGCGCGCGCCTGTCGCTGCGGGCGGGGCTGGCGGCGAGGGCGGCGCTGGCGCTGGCGCCGGCGTGGGGCGGCGCGTGGGCGGAGGCGCGCTGGGCGGCCGAGCCGCGGCTGCGCGTGGCCGCCGACCTGGACTTTTACGAGGGCGTGTCGGTGTGCGCGCAGGTGCGCGTGGAGGGCGGGCGGGCGCGGCGGCGGCTGCGGCTGGAGTCGCGGCTGGGCGGCGCGCGGCCGCTGCGCGTGCGCCGCCACCGGAACGAGTCGCTGGCGCTGGCGACGCACTCGCTGTCGCTGGGGCGCGCGCTCGACGCCGCCTGCCGCTCGCTGGTGCCGGCGCACGACGACGACGACTAGCGCCGCGCCGCCCGCCCCGCCCGCCCCACACACACACACACACACACACACACACCGATACCAAATATTTCTTTAGTTTTAATCTCGATCTTCATATCGAATTAAAAAAAAATAATTTTATGTTATTTATAAGATATTGTTCTAAGCGTATTCGAATCGTGTGATTAGCCATACAGTGTGTATTTTAAATCATTTGCATCGATTGGACCTTTTATTGTGCTCATATTATGGTATATTTTTATGAGAACCTACATTATATATAAAGATTTACAAAATAAATCATAAAAAAAATATTTTTTATATTCTGATATTGATTTATTGTTGACTGAATTCAAACAATATTATTGCGATGCCTTCTTAGGGTCCATAATCTGTTTACAAGCCAATAATGTAAGATCTTATGAAATAATATGTAATGCAATACAAATAAATAAATTATCGCATTACATTGAGCAAGTATAGCTCGTACTATTTTATTCAGCGCTATTATAGCTATAATTAAGCTCTCTACAGAATCTCAAAATAATTTGTTAAGGTTTCTATACTTTCTCATATACATCTGTTCAAATGATACTTTTGCTTGTAACAATTTTAGTATTAAGATGAACTCAAGTCATTGATTTTAATAAAATAAAGAACTATAAGCAAATTAATCGTATGTATTATTTAAATGTAAACACCTGCCCTTTTACACCGTTACTTTTTATTTAGTGCATAATTATTATTTTTTATTNCGACCTCCACATCGAAGCAACAAACATACTGAGACTTTCAGCTGTAAATTTGTATCTGGTACAACTTAATGTTAATGTTTTAAATAGTAATTTTATAATAGAATGATGTCTTATGTGTACCAATTAAAAAACTAACTTAAACCTTGTTTTATGAACGAATGAGTACACAATTTATCATTGTTTTACCGGAATCACTGTAATGAAACACTAAAGAAAGCTAAAAGATTATATTATGACAAACAACCATTAAGACACAGAAAAAACAAAAAACAACTTTGGAAAACCATTAAAAAAATTAGTGTCCTAATAGTTCCGTCGACCACTGCTAGCTTTCAACCAAATCCTCAACAAACTATTAATGTTAATGAATACTTGCCAATGTTAGCAAAACCCTAGCTGAGAATATTACCCCCTTGTTGACAACTCCTGCTAAGTACCCCACCTACAAGTTCCACCCAGCTGCTCCCCTAGTAATCCACCCATAAGCACATAACATGAATTGAGAGAACACTGTGCAGTGCCGGACATATTTCTATGAAAATAATAAAACGTTACGGTCCATTTCTAGTAGCCTCATTACTCACATCTGTAACTGGGCGATCTCAAATGCGAGTCTTCCTTCAGCCTTAAACGCGGTAAATCCAAGCCTATCTACAAGAGTGTGACAAAGAACCGCGCCGAAACTACCGACCATCGCATTCTTCCTTCTCTCCCAATTCTTGAGCGAATAATTAACCAAAAGACTTGAAGTTCTTGGAATCACAGAGCATTATTCTCAAAGTCAATATGGCTTCGTAAAGGCAAATCTCCCAACGATGCTGCCTGTGACCTAACACAAACTTATTGCCAAACTGATGAAGAGCAGAGAAGTGTTCGTCCTTTTCCTGACCTAGCTAAGGCATTCGATACATCTCGCTCCCCGGCTAATCTGTAAATTGGAAACTTACGTATCGGAGGCCTTCCTCTCCAACTCTCACTGACTAATCTAACCAACAGGACTCAAAGGGTTAGAATAGATAGTTGGTGAGTGAGGACTCCATATCTCCTACGGTGTCCGCAGGGCAGTATTATCGGACCTACCCATTCTTATATATAATATAATATTGACATGTGTCAGCTGTCACTTAATGGAGGCCAAATCTGCGTATGCTGACGATTCGGACCGTTTTTCGAGGGAGCTCCTGGGCCTCCGCCTTACCTAGCACAGAGTGTCTTGATGTTGTGAACAGATGGTTAAAGTGTAATGCCTTGAACAATTAATGTCAAAAAACCGAATATATGGCGTTTGCGTTACGAGCTAACCAACTACCTTCGCTGGAATAGAGAATCACAGCTCATAATGCAGCCCTCATTCTCCCTCAACCCTTGTAATTCCCTTACTTTAGAGTGCGCTAACATCGTCAAATATCTCAGAGTCCTGCGGATAATACACTTACGTTTAGAAACCATATACGAAACCTGGAATATCCTCCCGGGGAAGCAGACTTTTATCCTTAATGCACCCTTGCCCAGCACTCTTTGCTACCATACGATCCTAAACGTCGGCAAACAAACGACTTAAACAAAAGTCTGCCACATACCCACTCGGAAAATTTCCTCGCACAGAGTTTTTAGTTTTCTGTTCACTACTGTACAATAAAATTAATAGTTTCCTCCTTATCTACTCTCTTCCAAAATACTTATGTAGGAATAGTGTACCAAATACCTGAAAAGATTAGATTATGTTGCTACTGAAAACCTACTTTCACTTCAAGTTTAATCCCTCGTTAGTTCCCGATACTCCTATGTATGGATCATCTCTCGCAGTTGATCACATATTCATTATCACAATACACTTACATTCACATCATTCACACGTAAATACTCAGATTTTTACCTACATTGACACCATTTTCAATACCCTCTCAAAACAACCAAGCACAGCTACTGACACAACTACGATGGCTTCGCACGCTCTTGTAACTCGAGTTACGTTATATTTAGTCTTAATTATCTTAAATTTGTTACCTTTTATTACCTCACAATGTATGTTGTCTATTTACCACACACTAACAAAAAGTTTTTCCCTACCTATGTCTTTGGGCGGGCCAGGTGACCTGTGGTACAGGTTTCTATATTTGAAACCTATTTCAGGCATCAGTTCCACAAAAATATGTGCCTATGATAAGCACATTATGTCATAACTTTGAGTTGTAAAAGTATTTGTGTTGGAAAAATAAACGAACATTTTATTTAAAACAAATAATTGTTATTAATTAACGATCACATTAGTGTATTTAAAAAAAACGGAATTGGTCATTAATTGTTTATAAAAATACTCCTCGATACATTAGCTGTAACTGCAGCAGTGCGTATGTCTCTGACCTCATCGCATAAAAATAAACACAATATAATTTTTTTTCGTTTTTTTTTTAAAAAAAGCGACAAAAGGGTGACCACACGAAAATTTTTTTTATGCACTTTTTTAAATTAAATAATTGTATTGTACGAGTCGGAGTCGAATTTGTCGTTATTTTCGTTGTACAATAGTTAGTATCGTTGAGTGGCGTGTGGTGTGTGAGGTGTGCGATGTAGTGGTGGTGTGTATGCAGGAGGACGAGTGTAGGGCGCTGGCGGCGCGGGCGCTGGGCGCGCTGGGGCGGGCGGAGGCGGGCGAGGCGCTGCTGGCGCTGGCGGAGCGCGGGGGCCGGGCCGCGCTGGCCGCCCTGCGCGCGCTCGCCGCCCTGCCGCCGCCCGCCCTCGCCCGCGCGCCGCCGCCGCCTCGAGCGCCTGGCGCTGCGGGGCGCGCGCCCGCTGCAGCAGCGCGCCGCCGCCCTCGAGCTCGCGGTGAGGGCGGGCGCGGCGCGGCGCTGCCGCTGGCCGAGCTGGCGGCGGCGCTGCACCGGCACGCGCCGCGCGAGCTGCGCCAGCTGTTCTGGCAGCGCGCGCAGTCGCTGGCGCCGCGCCACGGCAGCTGGCCGCCGTGCTGGCGCGGCTGCCGCGCGAGCTGCGCGGTACCACGCGCCGCCCTCCGCGCCACCCCCCGCCCTCACGCGCCGCACCGGCCTCGCGCTGGCGGCCGCCGCGCCCTGCTCGACTCGCTGCAGGTCGCCAACGACGGCCTGCTGCGGAACGCGCTCGTCACCCTCTACACCGAGGACGCACACAACCGCACCGACAACTTCCTCACGGTATATATCTCACGTACCTATCTATACGTTGACTCGTTTTGATTCAGCACTAGTATTTAATGATTAATATATTTAACTTTTATTTACTTATTCAAATATTATTTATTAAAAGTTGTCAATTTATTTTGGTTCAAGGGTTTCTGTATTCAAATTTTATCGAATAATTTAATGAAGTAAATCACTTTATCATCTATTTCAAATTGAATGTTCTAATATAAATTTAAAAAATGCTCACACGAGGTCTTTAAAACTGTGTACCGAGCCCGTGCCATCGTCCAGGTGGAGGTGTGGACGACGGGTCTGGAGTCGCTGGCGGGCGGCGAGGGCGCGGCCGACCCGCTGCTGGACGAGGGCGGCGGAGGGCGTGGAGGGCGGCTGGCGCTGACGGTGGGCGCGGCCGCGCTGCCGCCGGTGACGCTGTTCCGCGGCCAGGCCGAGCTGCTGGGCCACGTGTGGCGGCACGGCAGCGCGCCCACGGCCGTGCTGCGGGCGGAGCGCGCGGCGCCGGCGCTGGGCGGCTGGCGCTGGGCGCGGGCGTGGGCGCGCGCGCGCTGGCGGGCGCGGCGGCGCTGGCGCTGGACGCGCAGGCGCGGCGTCGCTGTGGGCGCGGACGGCGCGCGCGCGCCTGTCGCTGCGGGCGGGCTGGCGGCGGGCGGCGCTGGCGCTGGCGCCGGCGTGGGCGGCGCGTGGGCGGAGGCGCGCTGGGCGGCCGAGCCGCGCTGCGCGTGGCCGCCGACCTGGACTTTTACGAGGGCGTGTCGGTGTGCGCGCAGGTGCGCGTGGAGGGCGGCGGGCGCGGCGGCGGCTGCGGCTGGAGTCGCGGCTGGCGGCGCGCGCCGCTGCGCGTGCGCCGCCACCGGAACGAGTCGCTGGCGCTGGCGACGCACTCGCTGTCGCTGGGGCGCGCGCTCGACGCCGCCTGCCGCTCGCTGGTGCCGGCGCACGACGACGACGACTAGCGCCGCGCCGCCCGCCCCGCCCGCCCCACACACACACACACACACACACACACACCGATACCAAATATTTCTTTAGTTTTAATCTCGATCTTCATATCGAATTAAAAAAAAATTAATTTTATGTTATTTATAAGATATTGTTCTAAGCGTATTCGAATCGTGTGATTAGCCTTACAGTGTGTATTTTAAATCATTTGCATCGATTGGACCTTTTATTGTGCTCATATTATGGGATATTTTTATGAGAACCTACATTATATATAAAGATTTACAAAATAAATCATAAAAAAAATATTTTTTATATTCTGATATTGATTTATTGTTGACTGAATTCAAACAATATTATTGCGATGCCCTCTTAGGGTCCATAATCTGTTTACAAGCCAATAATGTAAGATCTTATGAAATAATATGTAATGCAATACAAATAAATAAATTATCGCATTACATTGAGCAAGTATAGCTCGTACTATTTTATTCAGCGCTATTATAGCTATAATTAAGCTCTCTACAGAATCTCAAAATAATTTGTTAAGGTTTCTATACTTTCTCATATACATCTGTTCAAATGATACTTTTGCTTGTAACAATTTTAGTATTAAGATGAACTCAAGTCATTGATTTTAATAAAATAAAGAACTATAAGCAAATTAATCGTATGTATTATTTAAATGTAAACACCTGCCCTTTTACACCGTTACTTTTTATTTAGTGCATAATTATTATTTTTTATTTTTTTTATAAGTTGTCAGTATCAATTAATAATCATGTTGGCATGGTCATTTCTGTTTATTTTTGCTCTCAATGAATCTAGTTTTCAACAAAATTAATGAATGCATCCGATATAACTCACTCTCGAGTCCGCGATCTCATGCTCATACTTTATTGAATTAAACTAGACAACGGCTTATGCACGTCAATTGAGTGATTGTCTCTACAATGAAAACAAAAATTGAGAATAATTAAATAAAATATTTTAAAAACATTACAGTCGAAATAAAATTTTAAAATTTTGTTTAATCTAATAAATAACAGAAAATATGTCCCACAAAATAATAAAATCATACACGACGTATCCTACTCACTTTTCCTTTACGAACGAAGCACGATATTTCTTAAATGAGACCATTAAAACAGATGAAATGCAACATTTTGGTGAAAAACAAAAATTTTGAATACAATCTCCGTATAATACGATTACGTATGAAACTGAAGTTCCTCCGGGATATGAAATTAGTACCAACCATAGATATAGGATATTTTTAAATATTACACAGCGCGCGGAACACTGCTTTACGCTATCACCGCGCGCACTGCTTGACTCCCTACAAGTTGTTATTTCTCTCTTTGTCCGGTGTCCCTTGTCACTTCTCCCCCTTCTGGGGCATGACTAACACACGTACGCCTTCGGTTTCCGCCGTGCGGTCGTCCGTGTGCCCACCCTTCGGTGTTACCGCTAGCTTCCACATTTCCTCCTGGGGCAAATTCTTCTCCTACTGAACCTCTTCTAGGTATCTCCTTCTCTTCTGCTTCTTCACCCTCCTAGACGTGGCTTTCTTTCTAGTCCGCCTGCGATTCGGGGGTACCATGTTTCGCGCGCGAAATCCCGTAGCTGCCTGAATATTCGCCTCCGGTCCTCTACGAGATCGCGAGTTAGTAAACCGACCGACCTCGAGACACTTCACAGTTATCTGAACAATTCGCCCTACGCGCGGTCCCCGTAGAGCTCACTACTCGCCATAGAAATTGTTGTACGTCCTGCTACTTCACTCCCACAGCTAGCAGGACCCCGTGTCTGCCAGGGTCATACGCGTGCAGGCGACCTACCCCTAAAAGCCGCCATGTCCCTGATGCAAGATGCTGTGAGGTTTCGTAGCCGGCTCTTACCCAAGTTGTCTCGAGTCGAAGCGCACGTTCCGGGATAGAAACGATACAGGCCCCGGCCCTTCTCCGATGTGTCCCAACGCCGGTTGCCATTCGGAGATGAATGGGACTAGGATATACACGGGGGATCCTAAAATTAAAAGAAGATGTGCTGTACGCGTCGGTTGCGAACGTCCACTACTATAATATGTTTGATCCAAATACTGAAATGATGAAGGGAAGCTCTATAATACGGCGTACTTTGGCCTCAAAGTTAAGCGATTTTTCTAATGCTAACGAAGAACTGGCAAAATTGGCATCAAGACCTTGCCTACGTAAAAAATGTTTTTATAAGACAGAATAACATAAACTGAAAGCTAAAGAGTGCAAAAGTGGGACGACTATCTGAAAAGTTATTCATGATGACGAGATTTATGTTCGTTAATCCTTTAATAAGATTCATTCACTGCGGAATGAGTGGCAATGTTCCACGCCATCCACAAGTCAGAGCTTAATTAGAAATTATGCGACCAATTGAGCTAGACTGTCCGTTGTTAAGCAGTGTACGTGTGTAATGGTAGGACCACAAAAACGCCGTTACAGGATGATAGTTAGAAGTAGTAGTAAGTAGTTGTTGTGTAATCACAGATATGAAGTGTAAGATTATCAAAAGGTTTAGACTAATGATATTATATAAGTGAATGTACAAGTCATGATTAGATGGCAAATCTTTCCTTTGTGGTAGTGGCTGATTAGCACAGTTGTTAACGAATGATTGATTGGAAAGCTATCTTAAGAGATAAAGGAAACATTTAATTTAAGGTTACGACATGCGCGCGCCCAAAATGTAGGTTGCAGCGGTCAGTTAATGAATTGTATGTATCGATGGCTGGCGTCTTCTACATGTTGGCACCAGAGAAAAGAAAGAAAAAGGTTAGATATTAAAGAAAGATGATGCCGAGTACAAAGCATGAAATATAAAAGCAATTAATGATCAACAGCAAACGAAATGCTAGCTTCTCCCCGGAAGCTCGTTGAGGAACAATGGGCTCGCTGTGTGGCTGACTCCTTGGTTTGTTGGCTGTTCGACCTTGTTCTGTCGACTGTGCTAGAGTTTTCTTCATATGCTGCAATTGCTTATTT
>PQWD01007998.1:0-63975 GCA_019425675.1 Leucinodes orbonalis
TTTATTGTAATCAGCATTCCTGGACAATCAGAATTCCCTAAAAAGGAGTCCATGAGTGTAACTTACCGTTTTTCGGCTGCTGTGTCTAGTAAGGAGGCGGCGGCGGGGTGCTTCGTCACCAGATACGTAGTCCGGTGGCCGCGCGCGTACCTCTTGTCGATCACCAGCGACACTTCCAATTCAGGAACCTCCACGAACTTGGTAGTAGAAACGTTAATTTTTCATTAAAAATAATAACAGAGTTTGATACATATCATAAAATGGCTGTA
Source organism: Leucinodes orbonalis (assembly GCA_019425675.1). Lineage (NCBI taxonomy): Eukaryota > Metazoa > Arthropoda > Insecta > Lepidoptera > Crambidae > Leucinodes > Leucinodes orbonalis. The sequence goes on from PQWD01007998.1 coordinate 270, forward strand.
CAATATACAGACGATTTAGATATAGATCCAAAATGGTTATTTCTAACAAATGATTATAGATCGTACGCAATATCTTTTCCAAAATCATATTCTTCAAATATACTGAATAATTGAGCGTTGGTGACTCAATGGTGTGGACTGTTGCCCCACCACCGGGAGGGCTGATGTTCAAATCCCGCGAAGTACCAATGTGTATTAAATTTTTTGAAAAATATATGTACGTTATCCCACTCTCTATATGGTAAAGGAAACATCGTGAGAACCTGCGCACACCCGCGAAGAGATTCAGAGGTGCGTGAAATCGTCCAGCCGCGTGGACGGCCTATACACCCGCGTATGGGTAGGCTCCCCTCGGTGGGGACGTTTAATGATATGGGATGATGGTATATTGAATGGGTGAGGGGAAATAAGTAAGTAAATTGGCATTCAATTCACCGCTGAACTATTAACTCTTTAACTACCGCTGACGGATATATCCAAAACCAATAGATTTTCTATTGTGTCCGGATCCTGGCGGTTCAAAAGTTAACTAGAAGGGTTAAAATCACACTGCAGGACCACACACGCGATATATACTCATAGTTTCATTCACCAAATGTTTTTTTTCGGTATGACATATGACTTAGTCATAGGTGACGTTAAACGCTTCTGCGGACAATTGGCGAGCGCAGATGGCTCCCAGCCTTAGAAATTTACACAACTTGTCTAAGGGCGACCCAGAGTGGGACTCCAACCTGGGCTTAAACATATACTAGGTAGCCTAGTATATGTTTGGGATGAAGTATACATACGTGTATAGAGCGTCTGTGGCTCAATGGAGTAGACTGTCGCCCGCCTACCGGGAGGACTGAGGTTCAAATCCCGCCACGTACCAATGTGTTTTCGAATTTTCGAAATTATATGTACGTTAATCCGACGCTCGTACGGTGAAGGAAAACATCGTGAGGAAACCTGCGCACGCCTGCGAAGTAATTCAAAGGTTGTGTGTGAAGTCGTCCAACCCGCACTGGGCCCGCGTGGACGACTAAGGCCTAATCACCGTATACGGGTAGGCTCGTGACCCTCGGTGGGGATGTTTAATGAGCTGATGATGATGATGTATACATACGTGGTATGTCTGTCCGAGCTTCTGGAGCGCGCGGCCCGCGCCAACCGGTGCAGGGCGAGCAGGGCGCCGTCCGCCGCGCCGCCCGCCCACACACATAGCTCCTGTACCACCTACGCCCGACACCACCCACACAACCGCCTTCGTTAATCGTTTAGTCAAATCCAATACTTACTGCATAATATTTCCTATGTATTTAAACACACTCATAAATAATGACACCACACACAGAAACACACAATCACGCACACTCACAACTAACACACATACATATCTCTTTCTCTCTCTCTCTCTCTCACGCACACACACACACAAGTCACACACACTCACACCACATACACATCACACACGCACGCACACATACGTACACACACTCATATTTTTGAAGTCAGCTATGACACCTAAGGTTCCCAGTTCGATCTCTGAGGAGATTTATAAATGTTCGTATTGTTTTGGGCATTTTTTGTCTTATATATATTCATATTTATAAAACAAAAAAAAATAGATGTTAGATGTCGTTAAGTGATCTGGAAGACCAGTTGGATCGTCTTATTGACATTGTACACACCTGACTATGGCAGATCAAAATTGAAGATAACCATAAAGTCAATACCGCCCTATGCCGATCATCCGAGAGAATGAAATTGAGGCTACATGGCAGACTAAGTAAAGTCTACACATAAATTTAAACTCACGCTGAACTTCCCCCGTTGAAGCAAGGCAAGTATAAGGTCTCCCAATGCCAAATGCAAGGCCTTCACACCAGCCCGCGACGCTATAAGGTTCAAAGGAGCCGTCTGTCCCGCCAGCCACTCCTCTTCTATTGACCAGGACGTGTCTTCTACGTCAGACGCGCCTGATTCTTCCACTAATAATGATAAATAATAAACTTAAACTTGTAGGGACACATGTAAATGTGTGACCGACTAGGGTTTAGCTTTGGGGAAATAAATGCATTTTTATTTGAAATATCTTAATCCTATTATTTGATGGTCAGTGGCAGTGCAACTCCCGGTTGGTGTCAGGACGCCACAAGTTACATTTGGAGTCTAGTGTCTCACCGCCAACACATACTAAACACGCTGGTAGACACATGAACACGCACTAGTATTTTGACATTTTAGTTAGTTATTTAATATAAGGCAAAGGCACAAATAAACTAAAAGAAAACTCCTTTATTTAATGTCATTCTTACAAGACAATTGAATCGTCAAATTATAACAGAAGAAAAACTAATGACTGACTGAATCTACCAAGAACTAGTTTTAAGAACAAGTATAAATCGGAAGACTCTTTGTTCCCCTTAATAAAAGGCTTCCCCTAGGAGAAAATTAATTTGCCAGCTTCCTTTGTTACCATGATAAGAGGTTTTATAAACGAACTGTGATGGCCGATTTAGAACTCTTTTAATAGTTATTAAGCCTATTTAAAGAGTTCCAGATTTATTCCCAGGCGAGGTGGTACTTTGCTTTAAATGTTTTGCGTTAAATAAAAATAATGAGTAAAAACTTTATAAAGCACTTTAGAATCATCGAATTCAAAATAAAAGATAAATCTAGTTTAAATCTAACAAGAAATGACTAGTCAATATCCGAAGACTCTTGTCCCTATTGAAAAGAGGCTTCCCCGGAAACGAGTTGACATGGCCACGTGAGGTTTTTTTAGTCTCGATTGTATTGTCTTCGTTTGGGCAGCCCAAATGATGGTTTACTTTATGCTGTGCCCTGTTTACTAAAACAACTGTTTCTAGTAGATTTAATGACAGACTTTTTTTATATACCACAACTATTTCAGCACCAGGTTGTGTTGGCGAAGAAGGCAACATGACTTTTATATTTCAAGATCTTATGCAAATAACTAACTAACTAACTTAAGAAAATTAATACTCAGTTACAGGTATTTTAATAGTATCATGGCCTTTATTATGATTAGCATTTGATCTTTTAATGAGCTAGAAAACTAGTAAACAGTTTCTTACCCCGCAAGGCATCCTTCACGCTGTTAATAAAATCCAATGTCTCCAATATACTAGCCTGCTCAGCACTTCCCGACTCCTGACAGTAGACCCAGCAGACCTTGGCCTCTGCCTCAACTCCTTCAAGGTTTCTACTGGTTCCGTATACACCAAACTCTTCAACGTATGATACTTCCTTCTCATTGTATTCGTATCACCATGATCTGTCAGGGAAATTTCTGGAAACCCGTGTGACGTCACTGGACGTTTTCTTCTCGACCTTCTGCGGACTCTGGGCAGGTTGTCTTTGCTGAGGTCTTGAGTGGAGGATGACGGGATGATGTCGGGTTTGGTGTCGTTCCGCCAAAATTGCCGGATTTCAGGCTTGCGAGGATTTCGTCGCTGCTTCGTGGCGCGTGATGGTTTTTGGTGCCAACCTGAATAAAATAAAAATCTTCATCATCATAGCGCAATTTATTCACTGCTTAACGCAGGCATTAATGACTTCGCGGACAGATCCTTAGCAGTCAACATATATCACTTTTCGCATTAATTGACGACCCAAAAACATGTCTGTTTTTTTTCTGTTTGTTGTCTTAGTCAACCACGCGGGCCCAGTGCGCATTGGACGACATCACACACAACCTTCGAATCTCTTCGCAGGCGTGCATGAAGGTTTCCTCACGATGTTTTCCTTCACCGTAAGAGCGTCGGATAACGTACATATATATTCGAAAATTCGAAAACACATTGGTACGTGTCGGAATTTGAACCTCAGCCCTCTGGTCTGTCTGGTATACTGTAATGTAATAAGAATTCTCTCTCTCTTCAACCTATCGCAGTCCACTGCTGGACATAGGTCTTCTCTATTTTGCGCCAGATATCCCAGTCCTCCGCTTTCCTCATCCAGCTTCCACCAGCAAACTTTCGCAAGTCGTCGGTCCATCGGGCCGAGGGCGTCCTACGCTACGCTTGCCGAGACGCGGTGTCCACTCCAGAACTCGTCTGTTCCAACGGCCATCGGTTCTGCGACATACGTGACCAGCCCACTGCCACTTCAACTTGCTGATCCGGCGAGCTATGTCGGTAACTTTAGTCCTCTTACGGATTAATTAATTACTGATATTATCCCTAAGAGAGACTCCAAGCATAGCTCGCTCCATTGCACCCAACACGAATTTGAAAAGAATTCCCAATGCCTAGAAATCACAGATAATACAGATTATTAATTCTGTGCTTTCAATCATATATTACTAAGAGTCATTATAAAATGAACTGCTTATCTATCAAAAAGCCTTTCCAAAAATAATTTCCGCCCTAATTAATTCCAATTAGAAATATATATCAGTGGCGTTAATCGCCAAACTCTGGCGGCCCCACAGATTTCCCAATACACGAGATGGGGCAAGCCGCGTTTAAAGTGCGACAACTGTAAACTCAACGAGCAACACTGGCTACCAGTTACGCTCTGTGAGACGAGTCAAGACGCACGAATATTAGAAGAAATTACCGTTTTTGCCAAAATGCATCCTGTGCAATTGTAACATACATCATCGCAATGAATCAGTAAATTTACTAAAAAATAATACTTTCACAAGGTAAGAACCGAAAAGAAATTGCGACACTGGCTGCTACAAAACTTGGCGGCTTGTCCAGTCTAATGTATATTCTGATGTCTGTGGGCGGCCCTATAAATTACCGGTTTCCTAACAGATGCGTCACAGCGGGGTACATCTTAATTTGATCCTTTATATCAGCTAGGCGATTACTGAAATTTTATCTTCAAGTGGTTGTAGAGTTCAGATAACCTTTAAGTGATCATTCATTTATTTTATACTTTGACGACCATTTGTGTTCGGTTGAGAGGTCAGCGCAATACCAAGGTTCCGGGTTCATCCCCGGGCAGTACAAACATTTGTGGCGCATGAACATGTCTGTGTAATGTTCTGGTGTTTTCTATGTATAATATGTATTTACAAAAATAAATTATATATATACTTATACATATATGGCTGATTCTCAAAAAAAATCGAAAAACGATGTTGTAAATATCGCGGAATATTTTTATTATTATTATCCAATTTCTACTGAAATTATAAATTAGTATAGTGTAATAGTTTTGGGGATTATACAGGTCCCCAACTTTTTTGAGTTTCAAGGGGGTTATGGGCTTGTAACTTAAATGAAAAATGAGGGAATGACAGTACAGTGAGGGAATGATTTTTATTACAGATTAAATGAAAATAAAATGTTCTTTAATATCTAAATCAACTTTTTTTATTGCTAAATTTTAATTCCTACAATAGATAACAGAGTTATAATATTGTCGAACAAAAATCATAGTATTAACTCCAGTTTTTTAATAATATTACTACTTTAAGTAAATATATTTAAAATTGTTTCGGATATGTTTATTTTCATCGGTAAATACTATAAACAAAACATAAATGGCAGTTCTACCAACAAATATGACTTATTAGTTTCTTTATAAATTTCTTTTCAGGCTTTTCTGACTTTTGACTTAAAAGTTACTATCTATTTCTTTCACAAAGTAACAGCTTTTTTTAATCAATTGATCAATTTTTTGGAGAATATCTTGCCAGCCATAAAGTTCTTCGTCTTTTATCGCTGGCCACTTCCAGCATTTTGACCCCTTTTTCATGCATCTTATGAGAACTCCATCTTCGCATATTTAAAGAATTTCACCCGAATAAACATCACCATCCCATTTCCCGAGAACATGATTACCAACTTTATAACCATGAATACTGGTATTTTGTACACAGGTGCTTGTTAAAGTTTATACTGTATGCATTGGCTTTAACATTGATTTTGTATGTCGTGTCGCACTTTTAGTGTGTTGATATTAAAAGACTTACAGCCTTTATAATAAAATTTTTAAGCAGTCAAAACAAGATAGTATTCTGAACTCGAGCATATAATTCAATAAAATAAATAATCTAATTTTATGAGTACTGCGGAATGTATAAATTGAAGCAGATTCCTTAATTAAATTATATGTTCTATCAATGTCCGCTGTACTTACATTAAAAAGCATTATTGAGAGTCATTTTGGGGTAAGGGTACATAAGACTAGTAGGAGTAGTAGGTATACTTTTTTTTAGTTTACGCACTTTTTTAGTTTGTACGTCAAAACTTTTTGTGCTAGTGACTCAATATTGTCAGTGAGCAACGCTTTTGCTTTATTACTTATCTCAATCTCACAAAATCTCTTGTCCAGGACACATTATAGAATTTACGTCTTTCTCTAAAAAATCCGCGACATCTTGCTTAACTTTTAACATTTTTGAGCTGAGTTTCCTACAAGTTTTTCCTGTTTTATACCTCTTACTTTTGTAAAAAAGTTTGATAAGTATGACAATCTTTTCTTCCTTAAAAGATCTAATTTAAATCTTTTATAGTAATCCTGTTTTGCTTTAAGGGTTTTTAACCTTATATAAGATTGAGTTAGTTCTTTAATAAGTATTTCAGAATAAATAGGTTTTTTTAACAATAATCGGCACCTTCGTGTTTTTAAAAGTGAGTCTACTATAGCCTCCAGTGATGATATTTTATATTGTTTTTTATTGCACGTCATGCACATTTTTCTATATTTCTCTCTTCTTTTAATCTCTTCTTCTAATTATATATTTGGGCATAAGTTATCACACGACGTTTTCTTAAAAATTTACGCCGTCGCGTTGTTTTGTGGAGCAAGTTCACAAATGCTATTGGACTATCAGGTGGTGTATGACCCATTAACGTTGACAAATTTTTATTCTCCATTGTTTTTTTTGCCGTATTTCTCTAGAATTTATATTAGGCGTCACTTGACCTTTTTCTTTTTTCTTAAGATATTTAATCCTCTCCTTTTCTTGAAGCGTTTCTAAAGATTGAGAATCATTTTTAATTTTTTCCTTTCTTTTTTTGTCGTATTCCTTCTTCTTTAATTTAGCTTCTGCTTCTGTGACTTTCTTTTTCTTGCCATCTCTTCTTATATCTCCCTTAAACATACAACACTGAATTAACCGAATTTATTTAAATATCTATCATTCCCTCACACCCCCGTCATTCCCTCACCTACAAATTGTATGAGGGAATGAGTGCGAGGGAATGACGAAATAAAACGTTACATATAAAAAAGCTATGAACATAACGTTACTTTTTTATGCCAATACATACTAATTAAATACCCCCAAAAACACATACAATAAGAAGATTATAATGAAAAAACAAACTCTTACCTTTTCTTAAAACGGTGTGAGGAAATGAGAGGGTAAAATGTAAATTAGAATAATTAGAACTTTAAAGTAAATTTAAAAATACTGTTTATCACTGACACTCAAGTTCGCTATATTATTTTTATATCAGTACTGCCACATTACTATAAATATAAAGGTGCTTTCGGATTGATTTTTAACTTCGCTCTAATTTCACTGTCATTTAAGCTATGAGGGAATGATTCGCTTTTTAAGGACACATTTAAAAGTTAATTTGTGTTTCTCCCTTAGTGTCTTTTGCCAACAAATTTTCATTTTTAAAAAGATAATGTTATTATAAATGAATAAAAAAATTAATTATTTAACAAAAATAAGAAAAGTCATGGAATATTTTTGAAAATGTTTTAAATTTCGGTACTTGGGACACGATGAGGGTATGATTATTGAGCTATATATCTATGAATATGTTTTTTTATTTATAACAATGAAAATAAAATTAATTCATGATTTGGTGCACCCAATGATGTAGTTTCACGAGAGAATCTTCTTAATTTTAACTTTCAGTCCAATTTTATAGAAATCAGCAAGGACAACAATTTGATTTTTTGAGAAATCAGCCATATATATATATTTATTTGGGTAAAAACAATAGTTGCTTACAAATAACACGAGAAAAGTGCTATTACCACCCAGCATCAATTACACAGATTAATAAATACATAGTGAATAAAGAGTGCAACAACTACTTAGAAACAGTGATTCTACACAAAGATGAAATGATGACGTAATACTGAGAAATTCGTTACATAATAGTAGGAACATTTTATTAACAAAGTAGTTCACATAAAACTAAAAATTATATTATATAAGTATGTTTATCGTTGTATAGTACCCATAATACAGCTTCACGCTTAACTTGGACTAGATGGCGCTGTGTGAATGTCAGGATATTTATTTATTATTTAACTGAAATAAAAATAAATTCACATTGGATTTCATATTGTTTTATATTATTAGAAAATATGGGCGTCGGTAGCTCAGTGGTGTGGATGTCGCCTTCCTACCGGGAGGCTGAGGTTCAAATCCCGACACGTACCGATGTATTTTCGAATTTTCGAAAAATATATGTACGTTATCCGACGCTCTTACGGTGAAGGAAAACATCGTGGAAACCTTCATGCACGCCTGCGAAGAGATTCGAAGTTGTGTGTGAAGTCGTCCAATCCGCATGGGCGCGCGTGGACGACTAAGGCTAATCCCCTACGGGTAGGCTCGTGCCCTCGGTGGGGACGTTTAATGAGCTGATGATGATTGGATTTCGATATTGTTTTATATATATATAGAGTGATCTAAAAGGAAGGTTTCTATTGTATCATATACGTATACAATACATGGGCAATACTATAATACTAATGTGAAAACCCTTTTTTTCCGCTTACATTGCAATGCTTTTAGTTTTCAAGGCGATTTGAAGCCTTATTTTAAAAGAACCGAAAAAGGTGATCGCTCGGATCCGTCCAATTATAGACCTATAGCTATAACCTCTTTACTCTCCAAGGTTATGGAATCCATAATTAATCATCAACTCCTACTTTACCTAGAGGATCATCAATTGCTAAGCGATCGCCAGTACGGTTTCCGTAAGGGTCGTTCGGCAGGTGATCTTCTAGTGTACCTGACGCATATGTGGGCCAGGGCCTTGGAGACGAAGGGGGAGGCGCTTGCGGTTAGTTTGGACGTAGCGAAAGCTTTTGATAGGGTTTGGCATAAAGCACTCATTTCCAAGCTGCCTTCATACGGACTTTCCGAGAGGTTGTGCAACTGGGTTACTAGCTTTCTCACAGATCGTAGCATCAGGGTCGTTGTCGATGGTGTATGCTCGGAAACTAGATCTGTGAATGCTGGTGTCCCGCAAGGCTGTGTATTATCTCCCACGCTATTTCTTCTGCATATCAATGATATGCTGCACGTTAGCGGCATTCATTGCTATGCGGATGACAGCACGGGTGATGCTTCTTATACCGGCCGAGCAAACTTACCTCGAGAAAATATCGCCGATTGCCGAAACAGACTTGTGTCTGAAGTTGAGGCTATACTACAACAAGTCTCCGATTGGGGTAAACATAACCTTGTAGATTTTAATCCCAAGAAGACACAAATTTGTGCATTTTCCACGAAGAAAACGCCCTTTGTCGTATCGCCTCTATTCCAAGGTACTCCCCTGACTCCAGCAGCTAGTGTCGGCATTCTTGGCGTCGACATATCGAGTGACGTCCAGTTCCGCGGTCATTTGGAAGAAAAGGCTAAGTTGGCATCTATGAAGCTCGGTGTGCTCAACAGAGCGCGGCGGTATTTCATGTCGAGTCATCGCCTGCAACTTTATAAGGCGCAAGTTCGACCTCACATGGAATACTGCTCCCATCTTTGGGCGGGAGCGCCGCAATACCAACTTCTTCCTCTTGACCGCATCCAAAAGAGAGCGGCTCGAATCGTCGACGACTCAGATCTTGCTGACAAGCTGGACCCTTTGAGTTTGCGCAGAGATGTGGCATCTCTTTGCATTCTCTACCGCTTGTATCACGGGGAGTGCTCAGATGAGCTGTTCGGGCTTATTCCTGCAGCTGAGTTCCACCACCGTACATCTCGGAGGAACTCCAAATTTCATCCTCACCACCTGGATGATTGGAGGTCTTCCACAGTTCGATTCTGCCGTCATTTTCTGCCACGTACAACAAAACTGTGGAATGCACTTCCTCTGGAAACATTTCCGGAGCGATACGACCTGGCGTCCTTCAAAAAAAGAGCGTACACACTTTTAAAGGGCCGGCAACGCATTTCTGGGACCTGATGTCTTGCAAATGTTCATGGGCGGCGTTGTCACTTACCATCAGGTGAACCGTATGCTCGTTTGCCTCCTGTTCCATAAAAAAAAAAAAAAAAAAAAGAACACAATGTGAGTATTGACGTATTCGTGTGCTCCCCCACATGAAGTGAATTTCCTAGTGTGCGAGATAATGAATTTATAATTATGCCTTTTTATTTTTTTGGGAATCAATTTTCATTTACTTTAATAGTAAGCTCCTCAACCAAACTTACTAGCCACATATATAAAATAACTTAAATTAATGGATTAAAATAATAATAAATTAAATTATTTTACAGTTAAAATGATCCAATTATGGTTACTAACAAAAGTCAACTTAAAAATAGCTTTATTAGTAATTGCAAAACTTTAAAGAAATGTAGTAATTAACATAATTCAGTTTTTAAAGATTAGTTAATTTTTTACCTGTGTTCACCAACCAGAGCTGTATGGAAGGCAGCAATGACACATCGTGTAGCGAACCGCAGCTTCGCCCGTCCTTTGTCGCGGTGGCTGAGCGCCAGCCGCTCGCGCCGGTTCGGCAGTCGAACCCCGTGCCACACCGCCATGCCCTCACCCGTGGGGAACACCAGCCGGAACTCTGCACCACATAATTAAATATTTGGGATATTTTTATTATTCATTTATTTAATTAGGTACACCAACAACATAACACACAAAGCATTAAAAGTACACAATTTCCATACAACTTAGACTAAAACACAGTTACAGTTAAATCATTATAGATTATTATCACATCATAGAGTATTAGTACTCTTTGCTTAGAACTAGATAGTATAGTGGCAAGATCATGTCTCTCCGAGATGCTTCAGCAGTTTATGTCTGAACACGTGCAGACTATCGCGGAAGATATCAATGTTTGATTCAGAAGCTATTTCGAACAGATTCGTGATATCGGGTGATGTCGACCTAAGTTAGTTTTGAATGGTTGTATGGTAAAAATTTTGGATTTACGATATCTAGGACATCTGTATGAGACATTAAGTTTGATGGTACATAGAATATTATCATCTATAAACAGACATTTGACCGCCATCTCACCTGATGGTAAGTGATGATGCGGCCGAGGATGGATCATGCGTACCTAGAAACAGCTACTACTTCCTATTCACTCTTGTTTTGAAAACGGCCTGGTTGTAATGATGGGCGAACACATAAGGAAGCAAAGAGTTACATTCTTTTGCGGTGCGCATTATAAATAGGAAAGCGTCTGTTTGTTTGTCCGCCATTTACGACAAGATAGGGTAACGATTTCACGTGAGTAAATTAAGATAGTTGGAATCACAGACATCAGAATATATAATTAGACTGGACAAGCCGCCAAGTTTATAGGCAGTCCCAGTGTCGCAATTTCTTTTCGGTTCTTACCTGTAAAAAGTTATTATATTTCTTGGTAAATTTACTGATTTATTGCGATGAAAGCATGTTACAATTGCACAGGATGGCATTTTGAAAAAAACGGTAATTTCTTTTAATATTCGTACGTCTTGACTCGTCTCACAGAGCGTAAACTGGCAGCCAGTGTATGCTCATTGAGCTTACATTTGTCGCACTTTAAACGCGGCTTGCCCCATCTCCTGTATTGGGAAATCTGTGGTTGGAATAGACGTCGGCTAATTTTTGTCTCTTTCTGAGCCGAACGTTTCCAACTATCTAATTTTCTGTACTTATTTAGTATATGAATCACTAAATGTGCTTATATAATTATGTAGTATTAGAATCAAAGATACTACTAGTTAGCTCGAAATTATTTTTTTTTATACACATAGTTATTTGCACAATAAGATTGGTTTTTGTAACCTTTGTGTACAGCGATTAAAACTTTACTTTGAAATATAGTTTGAAGTATAAATTAAATAAAAAATTAATTAATTACAGGGGACTCCAGAGCCGGCAGCTTCCTTGGCCAAAGAATAAGCATTGCTATTCAGCGCGGGAATGCTGCCAGTGTTTTGGGAACCCTGCCTCGGTCAGACGTACTTTTCGATTTTGTTAAATAATATATTATATTTCATTTAGTATGTACATTTTCAATAATTGTTAATTTTGTTACTAAGATTTTTATGTTGAATTGATTTCTTTAATGGCTATTTACCAAATAATTATATTGTTAATAATAAAAATTCAAAAAAATTCAAAAAATTAAATAAGAGTGTCGGTGGCTCAATGGTGTGAACTGTCGCCCTCCTACCGGGCGCCACGTACCAATGTGTTTTCGGATTTTCGAAAAATATTTGTACGTTATTCGACGCTCTTACTGTGAAGGAAAACATCGCGAGGAAACCTGCGCACGCCTGCGAAGAGATTCAGGTTGTGCTTGAAGTCGCCCAACCCGCACTGGGCCCGCGTGGACGACTAAGGTCTATTCACCGTATACGGGTAGGCTCGTGCCCCTCGGTGAGGACGTTTAATGATGATGATTATGATGATGAAATAAAAATATAAGTACGAGAAAATACAAACATGAACACAAAAAACCAATAATCATACCAAAGCTCTCCGTTAAAATATAAATTCCATATCCAGCCTGGATCTTTGTCGCCCCAAATGAAACATCGCATCGAAACTTTTCTCCGTGTGGCTTTCACGAAAACTATCGGATTTTTTGGGTTGACGCCAAAAAACTCCAACTTGCTAACTAGTTAAGCCGGACATCACGGTACTGACTAAACTTTAGCTCTTGTATTCTGTACACGGTTTCTCGCTATACGTATTATTTATGTATGTTTTCCACGTAGAGCTTCCTAATTCGTTTATTTACTTATACCATTCTAAGGTAGTCGTAGTTTCAGCGTCGCTGGCTCATTTGTGTGGACTGTTGCTGACAGATTGGATCTGGAGAGTGCAGGTTCAAATCCTACAAATGTATTTAAAAATTTTCGAAAGTATAATTATTTGCTTCACTTGTGCGATTGTCAAGCGAACGTACTAGCCGATACACCATCGAGCACCTTGAGGTTTGGCTAGATTGTTCAATAATCTAATTTAGGGAAGGAAATTTACTTCTTGTAGTCTTTTTTTATGTTACAAGTGTGCAGAATGGTTATGACGCTCACCTGATGATAAGTGATACGCCTGACCATGCCAGAGTAGGGATGCCCGTTACGATACGATATATCGGAATATCGATACAGCACTATACGATATATCGATATTTGATGCGATATTTTGACCATACGATACGCTTCGATATATCGCATTCTTATAAAAATATCGCATTAACGTATCGTATCAAACTCTATGTCGGTGATTAATTTGTATAATAGTTCTCGCAACTCCAGTTCCTTCTGAACGCCTGTTTTCTTAAGCTGGACACACATTCCAAAAGCCGTAATAGGTTAAATCCACAGCGCTTATCAAAATTATTATTTTTGCGTTGTTTAAGTGTTGATCAATGGCAATTGTAAATTTTTTTTATCAAATAAAACTATTTTAAATATATAAATTATTTATTTCTTTTAAAAAAATTAAATAATATAGTAAAATTACTAAAAGATAACCCTTCGCACGATATATACTCATTATATCGCATATTAATTGAAAGGCATTCCATCGAAGGTCATTTAATGCAAAATATGTCTTAAGTTAGTGGTATAAGGTTCATAATGTTAGTAAACTTCTAAAGAGATGAAGATATGTTTACATTGAAATCATCTCTTTTGTCTATATCCATATCTGCAAGCTGTCTCTGTCTTTCTTTGATATTTTCGTATAGCGCGCTTGCGCTTACTCTTTGTTACGTATCAGTATATCTGTTAATGCAAAATCTGCCTTGGGTCTGTGGCATAGAGTTCATAAAGAGTTGAAGATATATTTGAAGAGTTGGGAGTTGAAGATCCGTTTGACAACTATTTCAATTCATATCCATATCAGCAAGCCATCTCTGTCTCTCTTTGATATTTTCGTATAGCGCGCTTGCGCTTACTCTTTGTTACGTATCAATATATCATTTAATGCAAAATCTGTCTTGAGTCTACGGCATAGAGTTTATTATATTAGTATACTTCTACGGAGTTAAAGAGTTGAAGATATGTTTTAAAATGTCGGGAGTTGAAAGATAGGTTTTCATATCCTCTCTGAGCTACCCAGGTCTAGTATCGATACAACCAAGTTCGATACAGTTACGATGCGATATATCGATACAATACACTTTTTTGGGCATCCCTATGCCAGAGCGGCTGTTCATGTGGCATCAAATTAGGAATGTAAGACCAAAACCAAATTCCAGAGCGTAGACCTGACACTTGCCTGACACGGACACGGAATGCTAGTGTGTTGCAAACGACACCCAGCGCCATCTAGTTATAATATAAGGAACTAATTGTACACAACATTTAAACAACTGCTAGGAACTATTTTACATTGAATTGGACAGCGGCATTGTAGGAGACTAACATCTGATAAACCGTTGGTCTCTTATACCCGGTAATTTCACTAGCTACAGTGCCCTCATCCCGAAAAGCAAAAGTACTTAGCACTCTTATTGACCGGACGATACCTGACACTGCGGTGGTACCTAGGTAGGTACCACTGCTGTGTCAGATATGAGTTATCTAGGTAGAATCTGAGTTATCTAGGTAGATAACTCAGTATTGAGTCTATCACCTTGTAAATCTCTCTCTCTCTTCAACCTATTGCAGTCCACTGCTGGACATAGGTCTCCCCCATTTTGCGCCAGACATTCCGGTCCTCCGCCTTTCTCATCCAGCTTCCACCAGCGACCTTCCGCGACCTTCCTTCCGTCGTCGGTCCCTCTGTCCGGGCGTCCTACGCTACGCTTGCCAAGACGCGGTCTCCACTCCAGAACTTGTCTGCTCCAACATAAAAATGTAAACCTATAACATATAAATTACAGTTTCCATAGATAGTACCACCTAAAGTTCACCAAAAACAGATAATCTGTCCGGCTTGAACGAGATTATTCAAACAGTGAAAGCAAAGCAGGAAATGAAGATCCTACTGGTTATAAGTAACAACTAGCCGACGGCTTTGTATCGAACTTTGAGAGATTTGCAAGCCACAGTCGCTAACTCCTCGGTGAGAGACCTACAAATCTGGATATGGCAATATTTACTAGGTGGTAGACTCGATGTTGAGTCATCTAGGTAGGTACCACCGCAGTGCCAGATATCGTTCCGTGAAATAAGAGTTCTATGCACTTTTGTGTTTCGGGATGAGGGCACTGTAGCTAGTGAAATTACCGGGTATAAGAGACCTAACATCTTTTTCTCGGGTGTCGGGCGCAGTGCCATTGATGGAAAATAATAACTGTCTCTCTTGTTCGACTCCTTTAATGCCGCTCTGTCATGGTCAGGCATATCACTTAACATCAGCTGAGCGTTCTTACAGTCCTGTTCACTTCGTAACATGAAAAAAAAATATTTTGAAAAAAGTGTAATATCCTGCTTCTCCGCTTTTCTATTTCCAGCCTCCACCAGCGACCTTTCGCAAGTCGTCGGTCGCTCGGTCCGGGCGTCCTACGCTACGCTTGCCGAGACGCGGTCTCCACTCCAGAACTCGTCTGGAGCAACGGACATCGAATCTGCGACATACGTGACCAGCCCACTGCCACTTCAACTTACCGATCCAGCGGGGTATACTTATCTGTGTGGGATAACATCAGAAATGAAAGACTCCTAGTATTGATAGATACAATAGAGTGATCTATTGTCCTAATAGTGACCTATTCAATATTTAAAAAAAAGTAAAATTATTATTCCATCTCAAGTTGTATTTTATGGATTTTAACATGATTTCCGTACAGCTACTAGTAAGTAGCTGTACGTATATTTAAATTTATTCAAATAAGTATATTTGCTTCATCATCATCATCAGCTCATTAAACGTCCCCAACGAGGGGCACGAGCCTACCCGTATAGGGTGATTAGGCCTTAGTCGTCCACGCGGGCCCAGTGCGGATTGGACGACTTCACACACAACCTTCGAATCTCTTCGCAGGCGTGCATGAAGGTTTCCTCACGACGTTTTCCTTCACCGTAAGAGCGTCGGATAACGTACATATATTTTTCGAAAATTCGAAAATACATTGGTACGTGTCGGGATTTGAACCTCAGCCCTCCCGGTAGGAAGGCGACAGTCCACACCACTGAGCCACCGACGCTCAATTTGCTTAGTTGTTCATATTCTAAAAGTCAAAACCTTCAATACCGCATCCAGTAGAACTTCATCCAGAACAACCAACCATCAACTTATCACCAGTCCAACTTGGCCCTCGGACTTTCAAGTCCTAGCGCAAAGCCTGTGCACAAAGGGATTCGTGCAGCTCAAATTACATTGGCCATATTTAAAATGTTAACGCATTCCCCGACCATGCATACTGGACTAAAATTTTGATCCACTATGAGCTCCGTGTCATTTGGAAATATAACTTTTTAGAACACTCAGTATGTAAGCAAATAAGTCTTACAAAGCGCGTGTTTTCGAAAGCTATGTATAACGTGACGTATAATAAGAGAGTGTCATGTTTGAGGGAGTGCCTTTTTCGTTATAAAAATAGAAAAAAAACGCGTGTGTGTTCACGTACCTAGTGAGTGTACCTGAAAAACACACAGATGTTAGTGAACTTTCTGATCATGATCACTCATATAAACTCATCCCCACCGAGGAGCACGAGCCTAAAGGGTATATAGACCCTAGTTGTCCACGCGGGCCTAGTGCGGATTGAGGGGCACGCCTACCCGTAATGGGTGTATAGGCCTGAGTTATCCAACGGGCCCAGTGCGGATAGATTTTTTTTTAAATAAGCATGTTTTTTTTCTTCATCATACAATCCCCAAGTGCAAGTAACTCACCAACATGCCTATACGGTCACGAAGTCGACCATAGTCTTCGCCAGGCGTCTTCTTGGCTGCCTCAGCAGACCTGCCACCGGGTCTTCAGTACCGGCGTGGACCCGGCTGCAGTACTCCCGCAGCTCTCAGTTCAAAGTCGCAGGTCTTCGCGTCGAACTCCTCAAGGAACCAGCAGTTCTCGAGGGAGGTGGTGAACAGGCTGTCTAGGTATGGCTTGAGGACCGGTCTGGGTGCAAAGTTAGCTAAAGTAACTCTTTCAAAGTTAAACACGTAACACAAGGAAGGAAAATAAAATAATGAAGACTTGATAAAATTTCTGCCGTTCTCACTTCACTGTCATAAGTAATGTATATAAATCATCATCAGCTCATTAACGTCTCCACCGAGGGGCACGAGCCTACCCGTACAGGGTGATTAGGCCTTAGTCGTCCACGCGGGTCCAGTGCGGGTTGGACGACTTCACGCACAACCTTTGAATCTCTTCGCAGGCGTGCGCAGGTTTTCCTCACGATGTTGTCCTTCACCGTAAAAGCGTCAGATAAAGTACATATATTTTTCGACAATTCGAAAACACATTTGTACGTGGCGGGATTCAAACCTCAGCAACCTCAGGGCAACAGTCGACACCATAGAGCCACCGACGCTCTAAGTATATAAATATTTAATGAAAAACTTTACCTAGATATTTCTTGTCATCCTTTGCCCCTTTATGCAGCCACTGCAGGACGTCCCCCATGAGACGGGTCCCGTCCCCCGAAGGACTTGCCTCTCTTCGTACAGCATCAATGAGACACGCTGACGATGCGTCGTAGTACTCCTTTAGCTTGTTCCATTTCTTTGACCTACATGCCAGTAATATAATATTGAGTAAAAATAAAGTGTCGACACTTTATTGCTCACAAGTACACACAAAAAAAGAGTGTACTATTACAACCAAAATTTACCCGTTCACCTTTCCTATATTTCCTTTTTTTAAGGTTGGCAACACACTTAATGTCTGCTTATTTGCCTGCAAATGAACTAAACTAAATTAACTTATCGTTCACCTGATCTTGATATTCAGAAAAAAATTAAAATAACATTCAATTCAAATCCAGGAATTTTTATCATACTCGTAAGTCTCCCCCGATAACTTCCAGTCCCACCGGTAGGAAACTGTTTTCATCCAATTGCTATATCTTTTGGATGGCCGTCCTATGCTGCGCTAGCCGGTACTTGGTCTCGATTTGAAAACCTTTTTTTTTGTGCAGTAAGGACTAAATAAGTACAAGTTTACTTATCTCAAAAAAATCAACAACACATATGGACATTCTCAACTCTGCAACACCTTGCGTGCAGTGACCTCCCCAGGTCACTGCACGAGAGAGATGACCTTTTAAGAGATGATGGTAACCCCCCGGTTACCATCATCTCTTAAAACAGTGCTACAATAATATTACTTTGTCTTTTCTGGTATAAAAATTCTGACATATCATTATAACAATACTGATTTAAGAGATTGTGGTAACCGCCCAGCACTCAATATATGGAACTAGCCCGGAAAGACGCCAACATATTAAATGATTCCCACTTGTTCGCCCATTTTCCCCCTATAGATTTGAAACTATAGGCGATCTGTTGTCAACAGCACTCAATTTAACAAAAATGTAAATTATTTATTTATCACTCAATTTGCATACCCCTACTCATAATATCTGTGCACGCTAATGTTTGCGTGGTTTCACGCCGGTTTTCTGTGAAGAAAACTGTTAAAAAAAGCTTAAAGGAGAGAAAATACTTATGAAAAGAGTTTATCACCTGTATTGAGACAATTCTCTATTGAACTCCATAATCGTGGTCCGCTGTACAGAGTTGAGGTAGAGATCTCTCGCCTGGTCCAGCATGATGGCCAGCACGTGGACCATGTCCTCGAGGGGCTCGTCAGCACACGTGGCCTGCAGCAGGTTGGCGCGGAAGTTGCTGGGGCCCTCCTGGGAGGTGGAACATTATATAAAAAACTATTTTTCATTGAAACCGGGCGATCCGGCTACAGGTCTTTAACACCTGACAATCCGCATTGATATGGGTCTGGGTGACTCAAACTCTTAGTCACGAAACAATGTACAATAAAGACTTTAAAAGAAATACTTTCGTGGTGTTATAGACTGAACGTTGAGCTTAGGTCGCTGCATGATCCGAGGATCGAAGTTTCGAATCCCACCGGAAGACCAAATATTGGAAATTTGATGGAAGATTCAATATGTCTGGGTGAGATAGACTCGAACTCACAAAACTGTTAACGATAAGACTATACAAGAAATACTTTCGTGGTGTAAGAGCCTGAACTTTGAGCTTAGGTCGCTGCATGATCCGAGGATCGAAGTTTCGAATCCCACCGGAAGACCAAATATTGGAAATTTGATGGAAGATTCAATATGTCTGGATGAGACAGACTCTAACTCGCAAAACTGTTTACAATTAAGACTTTACATTTTTCACTGATATGATCTGGGATCTTATGTAGTTTCGGATCCCACGGAAAGACCACATTGTAAAAGTTTGCTTAGGACAATGCAGGCTGAGTCATTTGATTGTCTCAAAACAAAGATGATTTCGTGCTTCAGTGGAGTCAGTTGGTTCTGTGTACATTGAGGTAGAGATCTCTCGCCTAGTCCAGCATGATGGCCAGCACGTGGACCATGTCCTCGAGGGGCCCGTCAGCACCCGTGGCCTGCAGCAGGTTGGCGCGGAAGTTGCTGGGAGGTGCAACATTCAGTAAAATGACTCAAATTATAAAAATATTTTTCATTGAAGCCGATCCGGTAAGTTGGGATGGTGATTGGGATCGCGTAGTGTATTCTATCCCCTTACCCCCCCCCTACAACTTTCGAAATTGCATATGATTTTAACATTTGCCATCTTATGTCCTCAGACGTAGTTTTATGTTATGTAACGACCGCCATATTGGTGACATTTGAATCTTTGAACACGAAATCTTTTTTGACAGTCAGCATGCGGTTACTATGCTATCTTGTTGGTATCAAGCAGTGATCAGACTCAATGCCCAGTCCGCTTTATCAAGAAGATACCCAGAATATATAATAATAAATATCCACTAACATTCACACAGCGGTCATCTAGCTTCAAGTTAAGCGTGAAGCTGTATTTTGAGTACTAACACGGACAACATACTTATATATTTTTTTTGTAAATGCATACATATTATACAAAACACAAGACCATTACAAACAGACATGATCATAAACACAAATGTTTGTAATGCCCGGGGATCGATTCCGGAACCCTGTGTGTAGCAGCCGACGTCTCAACGCAACAACGAATGGGTCATCAAATTGATGGAGAATAGTTACTATCTATCAGTTGTTGGTCTCAGTCAATGGCAATCTGTCGTGGTTAGGCGTATCACTACCATCAGGTGGAGCGTATCAGGTGTGACTACAGACATTATCATAAACACAAATGTTGTACTGCCCGGGGATCGATTCCGGAACACTGTGTGTAGCAGCCGACGTCTTCAACCGCTACACCAATGTCGTAGAGTCAAACTTGGTATAACATTGGGTAGCTTACCAACACACCATGTTCTTGCACCGCACCAATTCGCTGGCCACTCGCCACAAATACCGCAACTGTCGATTGGAGTACGAACAACCGGATCCCTTAACTCCTTGTTCAAGTCTTCCAACGGCTGAATAACACTGTTTCTAGTGACTCGGAAGGTGTTGTTGGTATTTCTTCGTTTCCTGTGAGATAAATTGGGAGTTGATTGTGTGTTTGATTCGTTTCCTTTTTATTTACGTAGAGAATCATAATATAGCGATTATAACCCTAATTCATACAAAATGATATTGATAAAAAAATTAACAACTCCTCATCATCATCAGCTCATATACGACCCCACCGAGGGGCACGAGCCTACCCGCATAGGGTTTATAGGCCTTAGTCGTCCACGCGGGCCCAGTGCGGATTGGACGACTTCACGCACAACCTTTAATCTCTTCACAGGCTTGCATGAAGGTTTCCTCACGATGTTTTCCTTCACCGTAAGTGCGTCGGATAACGCACATATATTTCGAAATACATTGGTACGTGTCGGGATTTCAACGTCAGCCCTCCCGCTAGGAAGGCGACAGTCCACACCATTGAGCCACCGACGTTCCTAATATAATATACGGTACCATTTGTACATAAACATATTTAAAATTGTAGTGTAGTCGCAGGTAATGTCGCGGGGCACAGCTAGTTATAAATAAGGTTCCTGGCCCGTAGTGTACCTGCGAGCGCGTGCAGCCGCAGCAAGGCTCGCGCCACCGCGGCCCCGTCCCCGCGCCACGGGCCGCGCGCCCCGCGCCGGGAGACGCCCTCCCGCTCCACTGCGTATGCGAACCCTGCTGCTCCACCGGTGTTGCATATTGCCACTAATCTGGCAACAACAGAATGAACAAATCGTGATATTCTCGTTCATGATCGACGACCCATTTGGTGTTGCGGTTGAGACGTCGACTGCAACACCAAGGGGTCCTGGGCCGATCTCCGGGCAGCACAAACATTTGTGTGCATGAACACGTCTGTTTGTATTGGTCTGGGTGTTTTTTTATGTATAGTATGTATGTATTTACAAAAAATATATATGTTAGTAATAACCGTTGTTTAGTACCCATAATACAGGCTTCACGCTGAACTTGGGGCTAGATGGCTGTGTGAATATCAGTGGATATTTATTATTATTTTAACTTTCATCATGACAGTAATCGACATCTGAGAAAAAAGAACCAAGCCAATTTCCCAGTATTTATGTTTCACAACATTGCGATATCAAATATATTGATGCATCGAATCAGGCAAATTTATAGAATTGACAAATGGTGAAAATTTAGTAATTTTCTACTAAGAGAACTGCAACCAAAAATCCAGCGCCTTAATTTAGGTCTTAGAACAAAAAACAGAATTAGTTCGAACTAAACCCCACTCTAATCCAAAATATGTCTCAGTTTAATCATTAAACTTGTGCAGTGTTTCATTGTTGCGGCAATAAAAAATTATCCATCTAAACCAAAGTATAAGTTTTCGGAAGAAAAATACCGCAGTCACCAGGTAAAATCGGGCAGACCTATGTCCAGCAATGGACTGCGATAGATTAAACAGAATAATAATTTACAGTGCATAAATTATTATTACCTTTCCACATGATGGCGACCTCAACCAGATATTTTATTTATAGGGAGTATTCCCTATGAATAAAATATCTTTTTGTATTTATTATTTTCTAGCTTTTGTAAATATATTTGAATTAGTTATATTTTAATTTTAATGTTGTTTTTAGTCTTAAAAAAATTAAGTTTAGTTAATTTATGTTTTCAATATTTACAATAAAAACGATTATTATTACTCACTCGTCGAGTACCAGAAGTAAATGATGAGCAGCGTGTTGAGCCGAGCCCAGTCTCGCCCTTAAGTTTGGACTACTACCCAACCGCAGTAGCCGACGTCGGAAGACACATGACGTCATGTATCGGCTCACCACCCGAAGAGTATCCTATGGTGACAACCATAGGGTCTTTAATACCTCAACATGACTATACTGAAGTATAGTTATGTTGAGGTATTAAAGACATATAACATAACATTTAATATAGTTGTAGTACAAAGTTCACAAACTATGCGTACTAATTACTGATGCGTGACGTCATAACTAGGTAGCCATTTGTATGAAGCGTTTTTGGGAAAGTTCATTTATGTGTTTTTAGAATTGGGAAACCTGGTAAGTTGAAATGTTACGGAGTCTTTATTTATTAATGTAAAGCGGTCCATCGATACAATAGTAGAAAAAATGTCATCATCCTACTACCATTTTAAACCATGAACATTAAAGTTTTCCGGAATACCAAAACCGTTGGATTGTAAAGTTCGTAATGTCAAGTAGTTCAGAAAGTCAACTACGTTTATGTTACTTGATGACCCATGTGTGTAATGATTGATACGTTGGCTATTACACCAAAGGTTCCGGGTTCGATCCCCGAGCTGCACAAACATTTTTGTGCAAGAACATATCTGTTTGTATGGTCTGGGTGTTTTCTATGTATTTACAAAATAGAATATAAGCATGTTTATCCGTTGTTTAGCACACATATTACAGGCTAATGCATATCTGCGCTCGCCACGCGCTCGGTGAAGCTGTAAAGGCCAAAAAAGCTTAGTCCGGTACTAGATGGCGCTGCGTAAATGTCAGTGGATATTGTTAAACACTGTTACCTGAAACACGCCGTCTCTCAGCTTGTCAATGAGAGCGTTAGGGCCCAGCGACCCTGGCGACAGTGGAGGCGTCCGAGTGATGTGCGTCGAGCGTGGCTCGAGGGCGGGCTGCCACAGCTGCCACGAGCCCCGCTCCCCGACCCTGACGACTGAGGGGACCCCACGGCTGCTGCGTAATAACCCTGCGACAATCATCATCTGCTCATGCTGGGTAATTTTTTAAGTGTACAGGACGATCACCTGATGGTGAGTGATACGCCTAACTATGACAGAGCGGCATTGAAGGAGACCAACAACTGACAATTTTTATTCTCCGTCAATGCCGCACTGCGCCGACGACCACAGATGTTATCTCTCATACCCAAAATTTCACAAGCTACAGGTTATTGCAGGCTAAATCTGGTTGTCTAAAAAAACCAGGTGATTCAGCCTAAAGGTGATTCCTACTTCGGGACCACGTTAAGCTGTCGGTCGGCACAACCGTACAATCTTAGGATGTAGAGTTTTAGCTCAATCTCCGTAATATCTCATCTCAAAACCGGTAGCTCCTTGAGCTAGATTCCAAACTTGATGAGAGGCTACTCCGACCACCTGCGCTATCTATAATATAAAAATGAATCGCAAAATGTGTTGTAGCGCATAACTCAACAACGCTGGACCAATTTGGCCAATTATTTTTTAAAATGTTCATTGAAGTCCAAGGATGGTTCTCATCATCATCATCATCATCAGTCATTAAACGTCCCACCGAGGCACGAGCCTACCCGTATAGGGTGATTAGGCCTTAGTCGTCCACGCGGCCCAGTGCGGATTGGACGACTTCACAACAACCTTCGAATCTCTTCGCACGGGCATGAAGGTTCCTCACGATGTTTTCCTTCACCGTAAGAGCGTCGGATAACGTATATATTTTCAAATTCGAAAATACATTGGTACGTGTCGGGATTTGAACCTCGGCCCTCCCGGTAGGAAGGCGACAGTCCACACCACTGAGCCACCGACGCTCTTTTAGGATCTTACGGCGAGAAAAATGGTAATTGCCGGGAAAACCCTAAAAACAGCCCTTTTCTTTTTCACATACAAATGTTTTCTAACTAAAACGTAGAATCAATTTGAGCTTTATTGCTATTGTAATATAAAGTTCATTAAAATTACTTTTAAATGCGTATTGTGTTTTATTTAATTATTTTTAATTCGCACCGAATTATTACCAGGGTGACGGTTCTGTTCAGGATAATTTTTGCATAGAATATAAAAAAGGTAGGAACAAAACACTGCCACATTACAAATTTTTCTGACAGGACGAAGTCTGTCGGGTCAACTAGTTACCTATAATTATGTAACTGGTATACTTGCCTGCAATGTGCGAGGGTTTTACAAAGAAAATTGGCTACATCAGCCACGTGAGCACATTAACGGCAAAACTGGAGTTGAAGACAGTCGCTGTGGCCGTAACCGGTCAAGGTTACATCATCATCATCAGCTCATTAAACGTCCCCACCGAGGGGCAACGAGCCTACCCGTATAGGGTGATAAGGCCTTAGCCGTCCACGCGGGCCCAATGCGGATTGGACGACTTCACACACAACCTTCGAATCTCTTCGCAGGCGTACTTGAAGGTTTCCTCACGATGTTTTCCTTCACCGCAAGAGCGTCGAATAACGTACATATATTTTTCGAAAACACATTGGTACGTGTCGGGATTTCAGCCTCAGCCCTCCCGGTAGGAAGGCGACAGTCCACACCATTGAGCCACCGACGCTCCGAGGTTACATCATAACATAACTTATAAGAGATGGTGACTCACCCCCTGCGCGCTAGTGTAATGCAGCAGCGCCATAGGATGGGTGAGCGGTACTCTGGTAGTATAGGCACTCGCGCTGCAACCCTGGACTCTTGCAGCCAGCACCAGCTTGGCTTCAGCCTGGCCACCTCCCACGCGGACCATCACCCATGCTGCACCTTCCACTATGGCCAGTCGACGCTCGGGGATCGACACCCCTGATGTGGCTGGATATTCAGGAAAGTGAAGCTTTAACCTATTGAACGTCGAGAATCCAGACACATTAGATTTTATTTGTGTCTTAAAGCGTCATTGGCAGTCAAAGGGTTAAGGAAACACTACACAGCGCTGTTTTGAAGATTCAAGTTGAAGATTTTCTAAGTCTCGTTTAAGAATACGGGCCTAAGTATCGTTTGTCATCAGCTTATTAAACGTCCCCACCGAGGGGCACGAGCCTACCCCTATACGAGTCGTCTGTTTTTAGGCCTTAGTCGTCCTCGCAGGCCCAGTGCGGGTTGGACGACTTCACGCACAACCTTTGAATCTCTTCTTAAGCGGGTTCCCTCACGATGTTTTCCTTCACCGTAAGTATCGGTTACCTCTCTCCAAATAGCAGTAGTGTCCCGGCTCGGCGTGTGCGGCGGCCCTAGCGCACAGCACTCTAGCGCCCCCGCCGCCACGAGCGCCGCACACCGCGCTATCAGCTCCACCCACCGCTCCACCATCTTGTCCCTGACCACACCATCACCGTAAGCAGGATATCCACTGCACGATATTTAAGGACACAACACGCGCACTTGAATCAAAACCACACATATGACATAAAAGGACGCACGCACACACTCGCACATGCACACAGGCACGCGCGCAAACACACACACACACACAAACACGAGCACACAACACAAACACGCGCGCACACAAAACACGCACGCAACGTACCCGCAAACGTACATTACGTACAAAAATGACTATATAGGTAACACTTAGATACTATGTACGAGTATTATACAATCAGCTTCTTTCGCTAATTAAACTGAGCGTTCATTGTAATCTTTCATAAAAATATCTTACTCCTTCATTACCACTGACCTGCAAAGATACCCCGAAGGTGTCATAAACTCCTCCCACTTCTCAGCATCCCGCCAGTGAGCCTGATCTTTCCGTAGCCAAGTGGACCGTCCTGCAGCGACAAGACTCTGAACTGTTCAACACCGCAGAGAGTCCAGGTTACCAGATATTCCAGGGAACGAGATCGCATCTGGGATGAAATAAGTAGTTTATTTTTATTTTAAGAATCATAATGAATCAAACGGAGCCTCTAGATTGCAATAATGAAATAAACATATATAATTGTAGTAAGTAGTAATATATACGACTTTTTTATTTTTTTGAACTTAATTTTTGTGTGATATTGACAAATGTAGAGTTAGGCCTTAACTCCAGTTAACTTCATCATCAGCTTATTAACTTCCCCATCGAGGGGCACGGGCCTACCCTAAAAAGTAGGTATAGGCCTTAGTCGTCCACGCAGGCCTAGTCCGGATTGGACGACTTCACACACAACCTTCGAATCTCTTCGCAGGCGTACATGAAGGTAACCTCGCGATGTTTTCCTTCACCGTAAAAGCGTCGAATAACATATATTTTTTCGAAAATTAGAAAACACATTAGTACGTGTCGGGATTTCAACCTCAGCCCTCCCGGTAGGAAGGCGAAAGTCCACACCATTGAGCCACCGACGCTCCCGAGGTTACATCATCATAACATCATTAAACTTCCCCATCGAGGGCACGGGCCTACCCTAAAAGTAGGTATAGGCCTTAGTCGTCCACGCAGGCCTAGTCCGGATTGGACGAAATTAACCTTGGAATCTCTTCTTTCTTCTCACGATGTTTGCCTTCACCGAAGAGCGTCTGATAACGTACATAAAATTACGAAAATTCTAAAACACATTAGTACGTGGCGGGATTTGAACCTGCGCCCTTCGACCGGAAGGCAACAGCTCAGACCATTGAGCCACCGACGCTCTTATAACTTGTCGTTAAAACAGGCAATGTAACTTTCCATGTTACCACCATCGTGTCTTTCTAAGTAAGTATTGTGGTTACCTTCTTCCCCTGTGAAGGGCAATGAGTGGCTGCACCTGAACCTCGGGTCCCTCTGGCCAGCCCCGTCCACAATGCGCTGCACCAGGCCCTCCACGGCTCCCTCCATCTCCGTGGACATGCGCCCTGTGAACAAAATATTGGATACAAGGCCCATTGTCAGCAAAAATATCCATAAATCCAAAGCCTTATATACTGAAGTGTAAAGAAGCGAGACAATATTTGAAATCTGAACTTAAGTTTTAGTAGAACATAAAATGTCCACTTCAAATGTTGAAATTTGAAGAGGATATATACTTTATTAAAAAGACAATATCACATCACCAAAGTGCGAAGACGTACATTATTTTAAGAGACTTAATTATATCTGTTTCGTCCTTGTAAAGAAATTACGAATAACTACATTATTTTCATAATTCATTTGTAGTATATTTAACCAATTAAAATGAAAAGCAATGATAATTTGCCTGTGTTAGTTTCAGTACCTCAAAATGAAAACGGCATCCTTATTCAAACAATAAAACATAAAACTGGTCAGCAAGTGGCAACTGTCACTGTGTTGACGAATGGGTTAATCTTAACTACAATATCGACGAAAACTTAATTCATCATATGGTATATAAGCCTGAGTCGACCACGCGGGCCCAGTGCGGAATGGCCGACTTCACGCACAACATATGAATCTCTTCGTATGTGTGCTCAGTTTCCTCACGATGATTTCCTTTACCGTAAGAGCATCGGATAAACGTACACATAATCCGGTACTTGACACCACTAATCGTTGACATCTTTTTATGAACTGTCAAAAAGGAACGTTTCCATATATTTTGTATAAGATCAGTAATATGTGACGTCATTGCTCACTAGCATGAATATACCTCATATTTATTGGTTTCAATGTATTTAAAAATACAATATTGCAAATAAATATTTTCTTAAAATAGAGTGAGTGCCTCAGAGTCCTGATGTTCTGGATAAATGACTTCAATTATACAAGCTTCCTTTTGAGATGCCTCTTAAACCTTTTCTTAAGACCGAGTTGAAATAGTCTTACCTTTAACTTCCGTTATCAAGGATTCCTCATAAAATTTATCAGGTAAGATAATACCTAGTGATTACAAACCTTTCTGATCATCGTCATACAGTGTGTCAACGTATGAGTTGAGCGCGCGCAGCTGATTCACAGTGAACTTGAGTCCTGTGGCTGGGAGCCGGAGATCAGCTCCTAACACCTCGCCAGTTACCGCAGATGGTGCTGAACCCATCCCTGTTTAAAAATATCAATCGAAAACCATAAAATTAATCAGCTATCTAAACTGAACGCTCAGGTCTCAAATTATCAAATTAAAGTGATGTCTCCCTTTTTGAAAAAATAATATTCGTACAGCGCCATCTAGTCCAAATCTTAGACAGGAGCTTGTATAAGGGCTAAACAACTGAGAAACATTTATATATATTTCTAAAATACATACATATTTTTATATAGAAAACAATAAAACAAACATGTTCATGCATACATCTTTGCACTGCACAGGGATCAAACCTGGAGTCTTGGCGTTGTAGCAGACTTCACAACTACTACACCACATGGGTCGTCAGTTATGATTCAAAATAAAACCATAAATAAATTGTCAAACTAAATTAAACTAGAATGGAAATTATTAGACTAGAAATGATTACTGACCTTGAAACAAAACTATAACTGGCTAGCAAATGCATCGTTCACATTCGTGTATCGATTGTGTAACATCGATTATGCGCGCGCGCACAATGTCGAGCGAGATCAAAATGGCGATTGCGGTATTTCCGGCGGAAGGGCATTATCTGTCGCCGGTCATGCGCACAGGTGACCGTGAGGGCCGGCTGGATCATGGACCCTGTTATCTATGATTGTTCATAAAAACGATGGCATATTTTTTATACTTTCTAGCACGGCTTTTAGTCTAAAGGGGGGTTCTTAATAGATAAAACAATACACATTAAAATTGGTTCAGGTTTTTTGTGTAAGTAGGTAAAGATAATGAACGTTTTGCGAAAGTTATTGTTGGTAAGTTATTCGCCCATCATTGAGCGTCGGAGGCTCAATGGTGTGGACTGTTACCCTCCTACCTTTTTGAAGTGAACTAATAACTTTGGATAGATACCCAGGATTTTTCATTAGATAATATCCTCCAACTAAATCTCAGAAGTGCACAACATTTATATTTCACAGGACTGTAACTGCCACTGCGATGGTACCTACCTAGACGACTAAGTATTGAGCCTAACACTACCACGTGCCTTCTTTCTTGTTGTGTTCAGACACAGTTGTGTGTTCCTTAGGTTATGTTACCTAGGTCAGCCTAGGTAACATGACCAAAGAAATTTGTAGTTCAAAATATACATATTATGAACTCTATTTATCCATAAATGTATACATACAATACTACTGTATTGTACAATGTACAATTACACAATACAAGTAATTATAGTACAATTGGCATGATGACTGGGTACTCAAATCGTAAGAGCTATTTCATATTATTACAAATCTGGGTTAAATAAAACGTTGTGCTTACTCTCAGCTCGAAAACTCATATTTTATGAATTTTATTAGTCTTCAAAGATAGGTGGGCAAGTCCATTTTTAAAGTACATTAATTGTCAAAAATTTGTTAACAAAAGGATAACACATACAATTTAAAGCAACTTTTGCTATGAAACCGTTTTAGTAAACGCAACATTTAATATAGTTGTAGAAAAAATTCACAAACTATGCGTACTAATTACTGATGCGTGACGTCATAACTAGGTAGCCATTTGTATGAAGCGTTTTTGGGAAAGTCCATTAATGTGTTTTTAGAATTGGAAATCTCTGTGGTTTAATGTTAACGGAGTATTTTTTTACCAATGTTTCTATTATTATGCGGTCCATCGATATAATAACAGAAAAAAAATTGTCATCATCCCTATTGTATGTACTCATACAATTATGTACACTACCAAGTCTATTTCCCTTAGAGATTAGTAAAATTTGATTTTAAAGCGGATATAAAAAATACATAACAAATTTTAAGCCCACCCAGAGCAATGATCGAGTCCTCATTACTCCCAGTTTAAACATTCTTCGACATTCAAAGCGTGTAATTATACCAACTCTCGGGGCTACGTCGCCTTGAAAAGTTACAAAATGGGGGCATGAATCATAGATAACAGACGGACAACGGCACTTGTTGAATCTCTGCTTATCTGCCTTAGTCGAGGGATTAGTAACGCTTACTGCCTCAATGGTCAAAGTGTAACCAATTTAGCGGTTTATCTTGAGCTGACGAGACGTTGGAGCTTTTGGAAGTTATGTCGCTATGTGAGAAGCTGTAGGGTGATCAAAAAGAATAATGTTTTATAATTTAATTAATATGACTGTAAAGAATAACCTCATCATCTGATTAGACGTCCCCACCGAAGGGCATGAGCCTACCCGTATGGGTGTATATATTAGTCGTCCACGCGGGCCAGTGCGGTTGGACNGCCCAATGCGATTGGACGACTTCACACACAACCTTCGAATCTCTTCGCAGGCGTACATGAAGGTTTCCTCACGATGTTTTCCTTCACCGTAAGAGCGTCGAATAACGTACATATATTTTTCGAAAATTCACATTGGTACGTGTCGGGATTTCACCTCAGCCCTCCCGGTAGGAAGGCGACAGTCCACACCATGAGCCACCGACGCTCCCGAGGTTACATCATCATAACATAACTTATAAGAAGATGGTGACTCACCCCCTGCGCGCTAGTGTAATGCAGCAGCGCCATAGGATGGGTGAGCGTACTCTGGTAGTATAGGCACTCGCGCTGCAACCCTGGACTCTGCAGCCAGCACCAGCTTGGCTTCAGCCTGGCCACCTTCCACCCCGCGCGACCATCACCCATGCTGCACCTTCCACTATGGCCAGTCGACGCTCGGGGATCGACACCCCTGATGTGGCTGGATATTCAGGAAAGTGAAGCTTTAACCTATTGAACGTCGAAATCCAGACACATTAGATTTTATTTATGTCTTAAAGCGTCATTGCAGTCAAAGGGTTAAGGAAACACTACACAGCGCTGTTTTGAAGATTCAAGTTGAAGATTTTCTAAGTCTCGTTTAAGAATACGGCCTATCGTTGTCATCAGCTTATTAAACGTCCCCACCGAGGGGCACGAGCCTACCCTACGAGTCGTCTGTTTTTAGGCCTTAGTCGTCCTCGCAGGCCCAGTGCGGGTTGGACGACTTCACGCACAACCTTTGAATCCTTTTAAGCGGGTTCCCTCACGATGTTTCCTTCACCGTAAGTATCGGTTACCTCTCCAAATAGCAGTAGTGTCCCGCTCGGCGCGTGCGGCGGCCCTAGCGCACAGCACTCTAGCGCCGCCCCCGCCGCACGAGCGCTGCACACCGCGCTATCAGCTCCACCCACCGCTCCACCATCTTGTCCCTGACCACACCATCACCGTAAGCAGCATATCCACTGCACGATATTTAAGGACACACCACGCGCACTTGAATCAAAACCACACATACATGAATGACATAAAAGGACGCACGCACACACTCGCACATGCACACAGGCACGCGCGCAAACACACACACAAACACGAGCGCACACATACAAACACGCGCGCACACACAAACACGAGCACACATACACAAACACGCGCGCACACAAA
Source organism: Leucinodes orbonalis (assembly GCA_019425675.1). Classification (NCBI taxonomy): domain Eukaryota; kingdom Metazoa; phylum Arthropoda; class Insecta; order Lepidoptera; family Crambidae; genus Leucinodes; species Leucinodes orbonalis. Next base: position 32,076 of record PQWD01007998.1, read on the forward strand.
AACACGCACGCGCGTACCCGCAAACGTACATTACGTACAAAAATGACTATATAGGTAACACTTAGATACAATTTATAGGTACGAGTATTATACAATCACTTCTTTCGCTAATTTATTAGCGAAAGAAGCTGATTGTATAATACGATTATGAAAGTTACAATGAGCGCCTGAGCGTTCATTGTAAACTTTCATAAAAATATCTTACTCCCTTCATTACCACTGACCTGCAAGATACCCCGAAGGTGTCATAAACTCTCCCACTTCTCAGCATCCCCCCAGTGAGCCTGACTTTCCGTAGCCAAGTGACCGTCCTGCAGCCGACAAGACTCTGAACTGTTCAACACCGGCAGAGAGTCAGGGTTACCAATATTCCAGGGAACGAGATCGCATCTGGGATGAAATAAGTAGTTTATTTTTATTTTAAGAATCTTAATGAATCAAACGGAGCCTCTAGATTGCAATAATGAAATAAACATATATAATTGTAGTAAGTAGTAATATATACGTCTTTTTTATTTTTTTGAACTTAATTTTTGTGTGATATTGACAAATGTAGAGTTAGGCCTTAAACAGGACCTAGACTCCAGTTAACTTCATCATCAGCTTATTAAACTTCCCCATCGAGGGGCACGGGCCTACCCTAAAAGTAGGTATAGGCCTTAGTCGTCCACGCAGCCTAGTCGGATTGGACGACTTCACACACAACCTTCGAATCTCTCGCAGGCGTACATGAAGGTAACCTCGCGATGTTTCCTTCACCGTAAAAGCGTCGAATAACATACAATATTTTCGAAAATTAGAAAACACATTAGTACGTGTCGGGATTTCAACCTCAGCCCTCCCGGTAGGAAGGCGAAAGTCCACACCATTGAGCCACCGACGCTCCCGAGGTTACATCATCATAACATCATTAAACTTCCCCATCGAGGGGCACGGGCCTACCCTAAAAAGTAGGTATAGGCCTTAGTCGTCCACGCAGGCCTAGTCCGGATTGGACGAAATTAACCTTGGAATCTCTTCTTTCTTCTCACGATGTTTGCCTTCACCGAAGAGCGTCTGATAACGTACATAAAATTACGAAAATTCTAAAACACATTAGTACGTGGCGGGATTTGAACCTGCGCCCTTCGACCGGAAGGCAACAGCTCAGACCATTGAGCCACCGACGCTCTTATAACTTGTCGTTATAAAACAGGCAATGTAACTTTCCATGTTACCACCATCGTGTCTTTCTAAGATAAGTATTGTGGTTACCTTCTTCCCCCTGTGAAGGGCAATGAGGTGGCAGCACCTGAACCTCGGGTCCCTCTGGCCAGCCCCGTCCACAATGCGCTGCACCAGGCCCTCCACGGCTCCCTCCATCTCCGTGGACATGCGCCCTGTGAACAAAATATTGGATACAAGGACAATGGGCAGCAAAAATATCCATAAATCCAAAGCCGTTATATACTATATGAAGTGTAAAGAAGCGAGACAATATTTGAAATCTGAACTTAAGTTTAGTAGAACATAAAATGTCCACTTCAAATGTTGAAATTTGAAGAGGATATATACTTTATTAAAAAGACAATATCACATCACCAAAGTGCGAAGACGTACATTATTTTAAGAACTTAATTATATCTGTTTCGTCCTTAAACGAATAACTACATTATTTTCATAATTCATTTGTAGTATATTTTAACCAATTAAAATGAAAAGCAATGATAACTTTGCCTGTTAGTTTCAGTACCTCAAAATGAAACGGCATCCTTATTCAAACAATAAAACATAAAACTGGTCAGCAAGTGGCAACTGTCACTGTGTTGACAGAATGGGTTAATCTTAACTACAATATCGACGAAAACTTAATTCATCATATGGTATATAAGCCTGAGTCGACCACCGGGCCCAGTGCGGAATGGCCGACTTCACGCACAACATATGAATCTCTTCGTATGTGTGCTCAGTTTTCCTCACGATGATTTCCTTTACCGTAAGAGCATCGGATAAACGTACAGATAATCCGGTACTTGACACCACTAATCATTGACATTCTTTTTATGAACTGTCAAAAAGAACGTTTCCATATATTTTGTATAAGATCAGTAATATGTGACGTCATTGATCACTAGCATAAATATACCTCATATTTATTTTTCAATGTATTTAAAAATACAATATTGCAAATAAATATTTTCTTAAAATAGAGTGAGTGCCTCAGAGTCCTGATGTTCTGGATAAATGACTTCAATTATACTTCCTTTTGAGATGCCTCTTAAACCTTTTCTTAAGACCGAGTTGAAATAGTCTTACCTATAACTTCCGTTATCAAGGATTCCTCATAAAATTTATCAGGTAAGATAATACCTAGTGATTACAAACCTTTCTGATCATTCATACATGTGTCAACGTATGAGTTGAGCGCGCGCAGCTGATTCACAGTGAACTTGAGTCCTGTGGCTGGGAGCCGGAGATCAGCTCCTAACACCTCGCCAGTTACCGCAGATGGTGCTGAACCCATCCCTTTAAAAATATCAATCGAAAACCATAAAATTAATCAGCTATCTAAACTGAACGCTCAGTCTCAAATTATCAAATTAAAGTGATGTCTCCCTCTTTTGAAAAAATAATATTCACACAGTGCCATCTAGTCCAAATCTTAGACAGGAGCTTGTATAAGGGCTATAAACAACTGAGAAACATTTATATACATATATATTTTAATGTAAAATACATATATATTTTACATAGAAAACAATAACACAAACATGTTCATGCATACATCTTTGCACTGCACAGGGATCAAACCTGGAGTCTTTGGCGTTGTAGCAGACTTCACAACCACTACACCACATGGGTCGTCAGTTATGATTCAAAATAAAATCATAAATAAATTGTCAAACTAAATTAAACTAATATAAAATTATTAGACTAGAGATGATTCCTGACCTTGAAACAAAACTATAACTGGCTAGCAAATGCATTCACATTCGTGTATCGATTGTTACATCGATTATGCGCGCGCGCACAATGTCGAGCGAGATCAAAATGGCGATTGCGGTATTTCCGGCGGAAGGGCATTATCTGTCGCCGGTCATGCGCACAGGTGACCGTGAGGGCCGGCTGGATCATGGACCCTGTATCTAATTGGTTCATAAAAACGATGGCATATTTTTTATACTTTCTAGCACGGCTTTTAGTCTAAACCGGGGGGTTCTTAATAGATAAAAAAATACACATTAAATTGGTTCAGGTTTTTGTGTAAGTAGGTAAAGATAATGAACGTTTTGCGAAAGTTATTGTTGGCAAGTTATTCGCCCATCATTGAGCATCGGAGGCTCAATGGTGTGGACTGTTACCCTCCTACCTTTTGAAGTGAACTATAACTTTGGATAGATACCCAGGATTTTTCATTAGATAATATCCTCCAACTAAATCTCAGAAGTGCACAACATTTATATTTCACAGGACTGTAACTGCCACTGCGATGGTACCTACCTAGACGACTAAGTATTGAGCCCACAGACATCAGAATATACATTAGACTGGACAAGCCGCCAAGTTTATAGGCAGTCCCAGTGTCGCAATTTCTTTTCGGTTCTTACCTGTGAAAAGTTATTATATTTCTTGGTAAATTTACTGATTCATTGCGATGATGGCATGTTGCAATTTGCACAGGATGGCATTTTGGAAAAAAACGGTAATTTATTCAATATCATGCTCTTGACTCGTCTCACAGAGCGTAAACGTAGCCATGTATGCTCGTTGAGCTTACTGATGTCGCACTTTAAACGCGGCTGCCCCATCTCCTGTATTGGGAAATCTGTGATTGAGCCTAACACTACCACGTGCCTTCTTTCTTGTTTGTTCAGACACATGTGTGTTTCTTAGGTTATGTACCTGGTCAGCCTAGTAACATAACCAAAGAAATTTGTAGTTCAAAATATACATTATGAACTCTATTTATCCATAAATACATACAATACTACTGTATTGTACAATGTACAATTACACAATACAAGTAATTATAGTACAATTGTATGTACTCATACAATTGTGTAGAGCGTCGGTGCTCAATGTGGGACTGTCGCCCTCCTACCGGGAGGCGGAGGTTCAAATCCCGCCACGTACCAATGTGTTTTCGAATTTTCGAAAAATATATGTACGTTATCCGACGCTCTTACGGTGAAGGAAAAAACCATCGTGAGGAAACCTGCGCACGCCTGCGAAGAAATTCAAAGGTTGTGCGTGAAGTCGTCCAACCCGCACTGGGCCCGCGTGGACGACTAAGGCCTAATCATCCTATACGGGTAGCTCATGCCCCTCGGTTGGGACGTTTAATGAGCTGATAATGATGATACAATTGTGTACACTACCAAGTCTATTTCCCTTAGAGATTAGTAAAATTTGATTTTAAAGCGGATATAAAAAAATACATAACAAATTTTAAGCCCACCCAGAGCAATGATCGAGTCCTCATTACTCCCAGTTTAAACATTCTTCGACATTCAAAGCGTGTAATTATACCAACTCTCGGGGCTACGTCGCCTTGAAAAGTTACAAAATGGGGGCATGAATCATAGATAACAGACGGACAACGGCACTTGTTGAATCTCTGCTTATCTGCCTTAGTCGAGGGATTAGTAACGCTTACTGCCTCAATGGTCAAAGTGTAACCAATTTACGGTTTATCTTGAGCTGACGAGACGTTCCAACGAGCTTTGGAAGTTATGTCGCTATGTGAGAAGCTGTAGGTGATCAAAAGAATAATGTTTTACAATTTACCTCATCATCTGATTAGACGTCTCCACCGGCACGAGCCTATCCGTATGGGTGTATATATTAGTCGTCCACGCGGGCCCAGTGCGGGTTGGACGACTTCACGCACAACCTTTGAACCTCATCGCAGGCGTGCGCAGGTTTCCTCACGACATTTTCCTTCACCGAAAGAGCGTCGGATAACGTACATATTTTGACGACCCATTTGGTGTTGCGGTTGAGAGGTCGGCCGCAACACCTAGGGTTCCGGGTTCGATCCCCGGGCAGTACAAATATTGTGTGCATGAACATGTCTGTTTGTAATGGTCTGGGTGTTTTCTATGTATAATATGTATGTATTTACAAAAATATTTTTTTTATATATGTATGTTTATCCGTTGTTTAGTACCCATAAAACTGGCTTAACGCTTAACTTAGGGCTAGATGGCGCAGTGTCAGTAGATATTTATTTATCTACATAATTTCGAAAATTCGAAAACACATTAGTACGTGTCGGGATTTGAACCTGCGCTCTCCCGATCGAAAGGCGACAGTCCTCGCCATTGAGCCACCGACGCTCTTAAACAATATAGAACATTGAGAAGTATTTCCGTGCTTCATATGGTAGGCGTTGGTTCACAAGTTCAAAGTCACTCAACGCGCAATAGAGCGAGCTATGCTCGGAGTCTCTCTTAGGGATAGGATCAGAAATGATTTAATCCGTAAGAGGACTAAAGTTCCCGACATAGCCTGCCGGATCGCCAAGTTGAAGTGGCAGTTGGCTGGTCACGTATGTCGCAGAACCGATGGCCGTTGAAGCAGACGAGTTCTGGAGTGGAAACCGCGTCTTGGTAAGCGTAACATAGGACGCCTGCGCCAGATCGATTAACCTACGACTTGCAAAAGGTCGCTGTTGGAGGCTGGATGAAAAAAGCGGAGGACCGGGATATTTGGCGCAAAATGAGGGAGACCTATGTCCAGAAGTGGACTGCAATGGATTAAGAAGACTCCCCATTGGATCACGTGGTGGGTTTGGGTCCAATCTTCCTATAGCTGTGTAGTAGGGAAGGCCTGTGCCTGTACAGTGGATCATTATAGACTGATGATGAAGATACATTTAAATTATTGAACTTTCTCGCAACAAATTTATAAAATAACATTATCATTTAACTAAATTAGATAGTCATATATTAAAAGACAACTAAATTATCATTTAACTAAATTAGACATTGGGAAACAAATACCCGTATAGGGTACTTTGTTTTTTCAATGTCGCATCATTGAACTGATAATTTTGATAAATTCAGACCTCAGGTACATAAATAAAGTCATAAATATATTCTTTTTTAATATTATTTGGCGATTCTTTTGGAACCTGACAAAATATATTTATTTCATCGTATTAATTTATATGTCGGTCACTCTTAACTAGAGTGACCGACATAGCCCACAGGATAAGCAAGTTGAAGTGGCAGTGGCAGGCACATAGTGCGTAGAACCGATGGCCGATGGGGCGGAAAGGTTCTCGAGTGGCGTCCGCGTAACGGAAAACGAAGCGTAGGCCGACCCCCAACCAGATGGTCTGATGATCTGGTTAAGGTGGCAGGTAGCAGATGGATGTCATCTGCAAGGGATCGGTCCGCGTGGAAATCATTAGGGGAGGCCTTCGTTCAGCAGTGGACTTTCTAGGTTGTAATGATGATATGATGATGATTAATTTATAAGTCCACGCTCGATTTCCTCAACCAACTTAGTTGCCTTATGAATGAAAAAGTACGAGTAAATATACTCTAGGGTCCATTTTCTGTATAGATTCGAACTAAAATTGGAAAAAGTGTAATTACTTTCATAGTTACTTGACATCATATGACTGATTCTCTTCGTCTCTCTCTAAACCTTTGTCATTTACTTGGGGTCGGCCATCCTTATCCGCATTTTTCTTGTGTTACGCCTTTAGGTCTTTTCGACCGTCGTCAACCATGTGGCAGGTGGTCTATCACTACCAATTTTAGGGCAAGTTTTTCCATCATCTTCATTGGAACGAATCTGAACGTCACCATACCAGCAAACGCTTTTCTTTTACTTTATCAGCTATTGACGCTACTTCGAAACTTCCCTTGATGTGTTCATTTTGAATTTTGTCTATAATTAATTATGATTGTTGTATGTATGTATCAATCATCATCATCAGCTCATTGAATGTCCCCACCGAGTGGCACGAGACTATCCGTATGGGTGTTTAGGCCTTAGTCGTCCACGCGGGCCCAGTGCGGATTGGACGACTTCACGCACAACCTTTGAATCTCTTCGCAGGCGTGCGCAGGTTTCCTCACGATGTTTTCCCTTCACGTTAGAGTGTCGGATAACGTACATATAATTTCGAAAATTCGAAAACAAATTGGTACTCGGTGGGATTTGAACCACAGCCCTTCCGGTAGGAGGGAAACAGTCCACACCAATGAGCCACCGACGCTCACCAATAAATGGGTATAATACGCGACCTAAAATTTTTCTCACTATCTTTAAATTTTTATTTAACATGGCAATTAGCGAGCGCAGATAGCTCTCAGCCTATCCACTACCTAGGTTAGACCGTGAATAATTCAAATTAAACACAATTAAGAGAATAGTCTCCCCAATCATTTCCCGCGTAATGATAGAAGGTTGTCATTGTTGTCACAGCCGAGTGCTCGGCCGCCTTCCGGCTCGCAACAATGGTCCAACACCAAACAACGTGTCATTGGTTCAACATCATCGACAAATTGGTGGGTTCGGATGACTTCCGGTGCATTGTTTTGTTTGTGTATACAAATATTATGAACATTGAATCATCTTTATTTTTTTAGTAACTTTGTCATCATCATCAGCTCAATAAATGTCCCCACCGAGGGGGACGAGCCTACCCGTATATGGTGTATAGGAATTTGCCGTCCATGCGGGTCCATTGTGAATTGGCCGATTCGCGAACAACCTTTGAATAAATTCGCAGGCGTGCGCACCGTAAGAACGTCAATTAAACGTACATATCATTTTGAAAATTCGAAATATTGGTAGGTGGCAAGTTTGAACCTGCACCCTCCAGATCGGAAGGCAACAGTCCACACCAATGTGCTACCGACGCATCCATTTACTAAGAAATAATTCAGAAATTGTAAGTACTTAAAACATTGTTACTAGCGAAGGCCGTTTCAGAAGCAAATACCTGACTGTACTTAACAGCGGGATGTCACGTGTGTTAAGTGATATGTTTTCATTAGGTGTGTCCTCGCAAGATTGGCGAACATTCATTTCAATGAATAGGTTAGCCTTTTTAGTATTTAGACTTAGAGGCTATGTCCTAAGAAATAATTTTAAACCTAGAAATTTCAACGAACGAGTAGCGAGGAACTTAAAAAATAATGATAATGAACGGGCTTTCGAAATACTTTAACCTGCCAATGTATTTTTATTTTAGCATAACATAGGACGTCTTGATCCAAAAGATCGAAGATTTACGAAAGGTACTTCTAAAGGAGTAGTACTTATAAAGGAAAGCGGCGGATCAGGAAAGCAAATGGGGGAGACGTATGTTCAGCAGTGGACTGCGATGGTTTGTTGCAAAACACTCATGCCAACGAGCTACACATACACTTTTGTCCCAAGTTAAACATTAACTTATTTACAAGTCGTAAACCTTGTAAATAAACCTACATACGTCTAACGTAAGTCTAACAAATGCAAAATGCAGGCAGCTTGTAACGCATTCTTAAGATTGTGTAGGTTATTTGATTAATATTTATGAATTCCTTACTCATAATTTAAATATTTACAACCTACAATATACTCTACAATAGACATACAACAGAACATAGGTCGCCATCGGACGGAAACAAGTAATTCTTATTAACTATATAATTTACGTAATTATTCATAATTCGAGCTGGTGATTTGTGAGAATAAAATGTCTTATTTCCTTTACCCAAGCGTCATTTGCTTGATTTGTCAAATTTGCGATTCATTCCCGTTTTTTACGGCCCATTTGGTGTAATGGTTGACACGTCGGCTATTACGGGTTCTCCCCGGGCAGTACAAACATTTGTGTGCATAAACATGTCTGTTTGTATTGGTCTGGGTGTTTTCTATAATAAATTATGTATGTATTTACAAAAAATGTGAAAGTATGTTTTTCGATTGTTTAGTAGTACCCATTTTACAGGTTTTAGCATTTATGGTTAATTTGGGGCCCGGTGGCTGTGTAGAAAACACATAAACAAACACATAAACCCCTTCATGTGTTTGAAATGCCCGGACATGGAACCCTACGTAGAAACCGACGTCACGACCACTACACCACTGACTGACTTACTTGAACAAACATTACATTCGGTAAATAGTCATCATTCATCATCATCATCATTACAGCCTAATTATGTCCACTGCTGAACGAAGGCCTCCCCTAATGATTTCCACGCGCACCGATCCCTTGCAGTTGACATCCATCTGCTACCCGCCACCTTAACCAGATCATCCGTCCATCTGGTCAGAGGTCGGCCTACGCTTCGCTTTCCGTTACGTGGACGCCACTCGAGAACCTTTCCGCCCCATCGGCCTTCGGTTCTACGCACTATGTGCCCTGCCCACTGCCACTTCAACTAAATAGTAATCTTACTCAATGCTAAGTCCTTCAGGGAGAGTTATTACCTCGAGTCATAATTTCTGAGAGCGACAAGACGTCCATTAATACCTACATCACTTTGACAAAACGAACGTCAACTACGAAGATATGTATGGATGAATAATAAATCATCTTAGTAACAAAGCCACGTTTGAGTTGAGGATCATTATTCAAATCACAAATTGTAATACTATTTAAGACATACCATAGTTTCTGAGTATTTAAAAAACGATGTAAAGTTTTGTTTTTTTACATATTGCGAAAGGTTGCTGGTGGAGGCTGGATGAGTAAAGCGGAGGACCGGGGTATCTGGCGCAAAATGGGGAGACCTATGTCCAGCAGTAGACTGCGATCGGTTGAAGAGAGAGAGTACATATACTTAAATGTAGTAGTCATAGATTTAAAATCAACGCGCTACGCTTACTATAGCTATGGGACTAGTCAGGCTTTATAAGATCTCTATTTAAAAATTACTAACCTATATGTTCGGAAAACCCCAACTTTAATTACAAACACAAAATGTAAAGTTTTGACTAAACTATGGATAGGAAAGTTAATACGAGTACAAAGTTTTTTTTTTTTTTGCAGAATTATGATTTACCTGTAAGTGTGAATTGGTAATGAAAAAATTAATGGATAGAACTTGTAAACAAAAATGACACATATTTTAATATAGGTGTGTAACAAAAACAGTCAAAATTTATTAAAAACTAACTTACCTGTGCTAAAGCATTCCAATAAAAAAATATACAAAGCTTGATTCTATTTTAAAAACACAAAAAGTCGGTTCCCGCTTATTTTGCGACACTGCACAGATGAAATAATAAAAAAAACTGGCGCGTAAATGTTCAAACCACGCATTGGCGGCGCGCCATGCAGCCAGCGGACAAGTGTTTGATTTCCGATGCACGCAGCGCAGACACGTTGTAAACACTCCTAAACACCGCCATTGTTTTGGTTGTTTGCCGTTTGCTTTACGCGAGTTAGACATAGGTACATGATATTTGGGCACAGTGTTTGTGTTTTCCTGAATTTGGCGAATATTTGTCCAAAAGTATGGAAAGCCTTGAAATATAATATTCATTAAATTTAAAAGGCACTACAAAGTATTTTCAGAAAATTATTACTGTATGATTCTGTTATATCAGTAAAATACTACTTAATATAACCTTTAGGGAGTCCATTGGCATGTAAAAGACGGACGTAAGTAATTGCTGACACTTTGATCAGTCTGATTTTTTTTTATTGGTTGATATCGAGGATTTCCAGTCATCATGATCATCACCTCATTAAATGTTCCGACCGAGGGCCACGAGCACAGACATCCGAATATACAATTAGACTGGACAAGCCGCCAAGTTTATAGGCAGTCCCAGTGTCGCAATTTCTTTTCGGTTCTTACCTGTGAAAAGTTATTATATTTCTTGGTAAATTTACTGATTCCTTGCGATGATGGCATGTTACAATTGCACAGGATGGCATTTTGGATAAAACGTAATTTCTTCTAATATTCATGCGTCTTGACTCGTCTCACAGAGCGTAAACTGGCAGCCAGTATATGCTCGTTGAGCTTACATTTGTCGCACTTAAAAACGCGGCTTGCCCTTTCTCCTGTATTGGGAAATCTGTGGCCACGAGTCTACCTGTAAAGGTTGTATAGACCTTAATCGACCACACGAGCCCTGCATACTGCGGGTTGGACGACTTCACGCACAACCTTTGAATCACTCCGTAGGTGTGCGTAGGTTTCCTCACGATGTTAGCTTCGGATAACGTACTCATACATACAATTCCGAATTTTCGACATTGGTACGCGACAGGATGCGAACCTCCAACATCAATAAGCCTCCAGTAGTTAAAGCATATTGTAAGGCAGTGAGATGGCGTTAAAGGTTTTGGTCCCAGCTGCTTCCTTAGGATGATAGTCGTTAACACCTACTAATTCTCACTAATATGCAAATGAACTACGTCCGAATCCTGGATTTATAGGAAGGCCTGTTCCTTACAATGGATCGTTATAGGCTATTTGGTTGATCATAGATATATAACCGATATGTAAAGTAAACGAAACAACTATCTAGAACAGACAACATAGTTTCGTGATCACTATTCGAAACTTCTTATCACAAATGCTCCGAGTTGCGTGCCAAGGCGCGGGGCGAATTAAAAAACTATTAGGAACTTCGTATCACACCCTAACGTGAGGTGTAACCCAGAAAGGACGTAGATATGTTTGACTAATGGAATATTTAACTCGCTCTGTATACAAATATTATTATTTTAGTGGTATTCTTATAAAACGTTGGTTTGCTTATTATAGTCACTAAATATAAAAAAACACACACCCAGACCAAACATGTTCATGCACACAAATGTTTGTACTGCCCGGGGATCAAACGCGGATTCCTTGGTGTAGCCGACGTCTCAACCGCTACACCAAATGGGTCGTCATATCTGCTTCTTTTTAATATATAAAATCATTGGTGCAAATCATATATTTATTCAAGTCGTTCCATGAAGCCTTAATTTAATTATTGTATTTGACTTTAAACTGTTTCATTATTTCCAATCGTACAACACAATTTGAACGCAAGGCTACTAATATATTTGAACGAGGTCCAAAACTACTGATTAGTCTGCCCGCACCAAATGAATTCGCTAACTTCGGCACGCCACGTACATAGAATTACATTTTACACGTTACCATTTCCCGCCAATGGTCGCCATGAACTTAACTTTTAAGCCTACCTTTGTTTTTTCATTCAAAATTGCAGAACACACTATCATAATTACATTACATTTTAAAATAATTATTAAAATCAAACATACAAAACCAGGACCAGGGCAAACCTTTATAAATTGTTATGCTTTTCTCAATAAATATTATTATTATCACTATCTAAATCTATTGCCAATAGTATTTATTTTAGCATCTGTCGACGATATAGTTGCTAGCGCCTCTCACACCACGCTAAGATACTTTTCTATATTTACTTACAGGGGTCACAACAAAGTAGGTTTGTATAGTACGTACGAACTTGCGCGGCTTCATCACCGTGTGTTTCCGCCGTACCACAATGTTCGTTTCGTTTTCAATTCCAGTGCAACATATGCTCCAGGGAAGTTCAAGAGCTACAATTAGAACCAACATGCATTTACTAGACTAGTTTTAAATCATGATTACAACCATCGCTGTTACATTGATCATTCGAGGATTCGGATACCCACCGCGAACTTTTGTTTCATCATCATCATTACAACCTTAAACGTCCACTGCTGAACGAAGGCCGCCCCTAATGATTTCACCTTAACCAGGTCAATCAGTTCATCTGGTAGGGGGTCGGCCTACACTTCCGTTTTCCGTTACGTAGACGCCACTCGAGAACCTTTTCACCCCATCGGCCATCGGTTCTACGCACTATGTGCTTGCCCATTGCCACTTCAACTTGCTTATCTTGTGGGCTATGTCGGTTACCCTAGTTCTCCTACGGATATCCGTGTTCCGAATTTTATCGTGTAGGAAAACACTTAACAAAGCCCTCTCCATACCACGTTGAGCAACTTTTAGCCTATATAAGAGGCCCTTAGTAAGCGACCACGTTTCGCTTCCGTATGTCAATAACTGGCAACACACACTGGTCAAAGACTTTCGTCTTGAGACACTAAGGTATTTTGGACGAAAACCTTTTCTTACATAACATAATTTAATATGAAAACAAATACAAAAAATATAGGTTTACAAGAGGTTTACAACTATACATCACCCGTTCGAAGCGGTGGAAGATTGCTAGTTTATATTATAAGTGCACAACACGGTCAGGACGCTCACCTGATGGTAATTGATACTCCTAACCATGACAGAGCGGAATTGAAGGAGACCAACAACTAATAGACAGTTAATATCCTCCATCAATCCTGCACTGCGTCAGTTACCCTATCTATATATTAGGTCTCTTATACCCGGTAAGTTTTATTTATATAAACACATTTCAGCAGCAGATTGTCAGCAGAGCGTCGGTGGCTTAATGGTGTGGACTGTCGCCTTCCTACCAGGAGGGCTGAGGTTCAAATCCCGACACGTACCAATGTGTTTTCGAATTTTCGAAAATATATGTACGTTATCCGACGCTCTTATGGCGAAGAAAAACATCGTGAGGAAACCTTCATACACGCCGAAGAGATTCGAAGGTTGTGTGTGAAGTCGTCCAATCCGCACTGGGCCCGCGTGGACGACTAAGGCCTAATCACCCTATATGGGTAGGCTCGTGCCCCTCGGTCGGGGCGTTTAATGAGCTGATGATGATGAAATACATTTCACAAAAGCCATCTTAGATAAAGAGTATGTACCGCCACTTAACAAGTTCCGGCGACTCAAATTACTGCAACTGCTAACAATCTAAACAAACCTCCGCGTTCAGCAGTTAGAAAGTTTGACAAAACTCCACAACGCTCGTTAACAATAAAAGCCGCCGGTGGAAAATAGTAGCCATAAAAGCTATCTGAAGCGGGTACGGCGGAAGGGACTCATCAACACCACGCTCTAATCAATATTACTTTAATGTTACGTCAGCATTTTTTTTTTACCAGAAAAGGCGAAGGACGTAATATTATTGTAAGAGATGGTGGTAAGCCATTGATGGTGTCTATAGCTGGGATCATCATCAGCTCATTATATTATACGTTCTCACCAAGGGGCACGAGCCTACCAGTAAAGGCCACATAGGCCTTAGTCGTCCACGTAGGCGCAGTGCGGATTGACCGACTTCACATACAACCTTTGAATCTCTTCGCAGACGTGCGCAGGTTTCCTCACGATGTTTGCGTTCATCGTAAGAACGTCGGATAACCGAAAGACTGGATACTCTTTAGTGTCGTAGGTACGAAGCGTTTTGAAACTTCATTTTTATTCGCACTGCAAAGCTGTAGAACTCGCTGCTTGAGTCTGTGTTTTCCAAAAGGTACAATTTGGGGATCTTTAAATCATGATTAAATAGGTTTTTATCCAGGCAAAGCGGTGTCAAACGAAAACCTATAGTACCTTATCCACCAAATACTTTAACGCTTCTTGATTTCAATCAAAACGATTCGCGGTACCGATAACGTGGACTTTTGTAACTGCTCCCCGACACGCCACGCTCCGTCGTTCTTGGGAACTAAATTAAAACTTGTAGTTACTTTTCACACTGTTTCATTTGTAGTTTATTTAGGTAGGTGCCCATTATATATCTGCAGGCTGAAACGAATTTGGTAACATGCCGTATTATAATGAGTCAACACGCATTTGGCTATGCATGGACAAGCAGTGGCGGGCAAGAGATGCAGAGAGACACTAATCAGAAAAACCATAAATAATTCTCATTTTTCCAAATTCATATTTTCATTCATCTGCTGTTGATGATACCAGATCGCCTATGGTTTCAAATCTGTAGAGGGTAATGAGCGAATAATTGAGAATCATTTGATATATCTGCGATTTCCGGGTTGTCTGGACGCACAGGACTTATTTGCATTGCATTTATTATGCACTGCTTATTTGCATTAATGGAATGCACGCCACTGGGAACAAAGGTAACCAACCAACCAAAGGTAAGTTAAAGCCACCACCGGCATATTTTCTTATTGATGGTCTTTTCGGTGTTGGCTGCTGATGGCCAATGAACACACAAATTCAAATTCAAAAATATTTATTCAATAAAACATTTATTGCTACTACTTTAAAGCTACTTTTGCGTCGTCAAAACAATGTTTTTTTTATTGAATGAAATGATTCTACCACCGGTTCGAAATTTTGTTATCTAACGTCTCCAGCAAGTAACTAGTGCAATTCTAACTCTTTTCAATAATTGATTTTACAGAGTTTTGTAAACACAACAAAAACAAAACACAATAATCTTAAATATCACTTTATTATTATTTACATACCATATAGATGACAATTACATACTTGTACGGACAGCCCATTTCACACCAATCCAAAAGTTTTTCACTATTGTAGCGCATTTCACTTACTCTTTTTCAACTATCAAAAAGTTCATCTGTAATGTGACGTTAAAATCGCATACAAATGACTTTTGAATAGTAAACAAACTTACATTACAACTTTCTATGAAGAATTAACATTCCATAAATTCATTACTATTTATAATTTCAAATGCTTACTAAATGGTTACATGACTCACTGTCAAATTTAAAACAACATTAAGAAAAGAAATGAAGTACAATTAGTATACATATCGTTCAAAACAACACAAGTACATTTAGTATACTTGACGCACCTCCCATTATTGACGGAAAGAACTTTTCTTTGACAAATAGTAAATAAATAAATAAATATCTACTGACATTCACACAGCGCCATCTAGCCCCATGTTAAGCGTGAGCTTGTAATATGGGTATGAAACAACGGATAAACATACTTTATATTTTTTTTGTAAATACATGCACATTAGCAAGGAATACGCTCTTTTCTTGAAGGTTCCAATGTCATATTTTCCAGGGAATACCGCTGCTGGGAAGTCGTTCCCATATTAATTTGTGTTTAACTATCTAATGTCAACAAATATGTTTTTAAATTCACTAATAGAATTATTATGGGGTGTATCGACGCCTTTATTTTATTTACTTATAATTCTAATTAAGGTGTAGCTTAAACTTATCTGCTCTGTTTTATGAACTAGGAAATAAATCATTCCCTATATATCTCATTACATTCACATTTGTTTACAAATCTTATTACAATAAGTCATAAAGTTCAAATTAAAGTGGTCATAGAGTTTTAGAGATAAGTGCACGGTAGTATTACAGATTTTAAAAATAACATTATCAACTTCACTTATTATTCCTAATAATGGGCACACGACATTAACAAACTTAAAAACTGCATTTTTAACACACACTTTTTTACAAATTAAACATAACGCTTAATAAAAACTAAATAGTGAACACTAAAACCCAGTGTTTTTATACAAATCGAATGCAGATAATATTAGTTAGACAACATGAGTGTAATGTGAGTTTTGATAAACTCACATGGGATGATCCCCAGTTTGCATGGCGTCCAGCCTCCTTTGTCGCGACGTGACTGACCGACTTAGCCAATTAAACAAACTTGGGACAAACACGTTTGACAATTGACTTTGGACAAAAAATAAAAGCCGAAAAAGACGGGACGACAGAAGGAGTAGAAATTATTCAGTATTTTACAAAGCCCTGTCCCCCCCCCCCCCCATTTTTCATCCTTTCATAGATAGACCGACCCGACATGACTGACCGACTTAGCCAATTTGACAAACTTGGGACAAACACGTTTGACAATTGACTTCAGACAAAAATAAGAGACGAAAAATACAGTACGACAGAAGAGGTAGAAATTAACCTGTTTTTTAAACCCCCCATTTGTCGTCCTTTCACAGATATATATAACTATATATATATATATATATATATATATTGGTTACTCCCATCGACTACGCTTGCCACTCTTGCGCACGCGGTCCGTCCGGTCCGAGTGGTCCGTCCGGTCCGAGTCGGTGCGGTCCGGCGGATCCGGTCCGTCGGTCCGGGCGGCGGCGGGGGCGTTGACCCCGGGCTGGATGCTGGTGCGCGTCTGCTCCCACGAGTGATCGCTCGACGCAGTAAACTGGACATTAATATGGGAAAGTTAATAAATACATACATATTATACATAGAAAACACCTAGACTTGTACAAGCAGACACGTTCATGCACACAAATGTTTGTACTGCCCGGGGATCGAGAACTCTTGGTGTATGAGCCGACGTCTCACTCATTACACCATAGACTTAATTGAGTAGTTTTTTTTATATTTTGAGTGTATGGTCTTGTAAACTTTCCTTAAATAGATAAATAATATAATTCCCACGGCGACTGAATTTCGTGACCTTCGTGGGTGAAACCGTAACTCTTATCTAATTTTATATATATATAATAATATATATATATATATATATTATATATATATATATATATAATATATATTATATATATATATATATAATATAATTAGTAAGAGTACTATATTATATATATGTTAAAGTGTCACCTGATTGTACTGCGATCGGAATGCCTGCTTCAGGGAAGCCAGGCGGTCGGTGGCGGGCCCTGGGGCCTTATCCGTAGTGGTCTCTTCCCGTGGCGGAGGCAGGCCCGGACGCTCTTTGTACCTGAACCATATTTTTTCAAAGTTACGAAGTGAACAGGACGACCAGGACAATTGAATAAAAAGAAAGTTGTATTTGTGAACCCACCCTAGGCCACAGCCGCCCACGTTGAGGTTCTTGCCTTTTCCCTTCTTGAAGCGCGACTTTCGGAACCAGGCGGACTGCATCGCCAGATTCACCAGGTCCTCAGGCACCTCCTGCATAAGGAAATTAATGTTCAAAGTTATTGTTTTCATTATGTAGCG
The DNA here is from genome assembly GCA_019425675.1 of Leucinodes orbonalis. Lineage (NCBI taxonomy): Eukaryota > Metazoa > Arthropoda > Insecta > Lepidoptera > Crambidae > Leucinodes > Leucinodes orbonalis. The sequence goes on from PQWD01007998.1 coordinate 49,894, forward strand.
AGCGACGTGATTGAGTTCCACCACCTCGGAACATCTTGGAGGAACTCCAAATTTCATCCTCACCACCTGGATGATTGGAGGTCTTCCACAGTTCAATTCTGTCGTCATCTTTTGCCACGTACGACAAAACTGTGGAATGGACTTCCACAGGATACTTTTCCAGAGCGATACGACCTGGCGTCCTTCGAAAAAAGAGCGTACACATTCTTAAATGGGCCGGCAACGCATTTCTGGGACCTGAGGTCCTGCAAATGTTCATGTTGAGGCGGTGTCACTTACCATCAGGTGAACCGTATGCTCGTTTGCCTCCTGTTCAATAAAAAAAAAATCTGCTCAACCATTATTTTGCCGCGGACAATTTTCAAGTGAGATTGTGCATCTTGTTATTTCATTGTTTATTTAGAGCGTCGGTGGCTCAGTGGTGTGGACTGTCGCCTTTCTACCGGGAGGGCTGAGGATCAAATCCCGACACGTACCAATGTATTTTCGAAAATATATGTACGTTATCCGACGCTCTTACGGTGAAGGAAAACATCGTGAGGAAACCTTCATGCACGCCTGCGAAGAGATTCGAAGGTTGTGTGTGAAGTCGTCCAATCCGCACTGGGCCCGCGTGGACGACTAAGGCCTAATCACCCTATACGGGTAGGCTCGTACCCCTCGGTGGGGACGTTTAATGAGCTGATGATGATGATTTAAGGAGGAAATACTTCACCATTTTTAAAAGAATTTCTGCTTCATGGCACCTGACGCTCAGGAGTGTTGTGGTCAATTGTGCTTATTATACCTGCTGCAATTCCGCAATGCTTAAAGACGAAAGTCTTTGGGCAATGCGTCCTACCCGTGCTAACATACGCAGCTGAGACATGGACACTGACTGCGGGATTGGTTCACAAGATCAAAGTCACTCAACGCGCAATGGAGCGAGCTATGCTTGGGGTCTCCCTTAGGGATAAGATCAGAAATTATCTAATCTGAAGGAGAACTAAAGTTACTGACATAGTAAAGAAAAATAAAGTAAGTAAACATAGCCCGCCGGATCCGCAAGTCGAAGTGGCAGTGGACTGGTCACATATGTCGCATTACCGATTTCGTTGGAGCAGAATAATTCTGGAGTGGAGACCGAGTCTTGGCAAGCGTAGGACGCCCGGCCCAATGGACCGATGACTTGCGAAAGGTCGCTGGAGGAGGCTGGACAAGGAAAATGGAGGACCGGTACATCTGTCGCAAAATGTGGGAGACCTATGTTCAGCAGTGGACTGCGACAGGTCGAAGAGCAGTCGTGTACACAGAGATTATGAATAGGGTGTGCAAAGGGAGTGGCACTAATCGCAAAAACAATTTTCATTTTTGTTAATTCGAGTGCTGTTGATGACAGCTGATCGGCTCTGGTTTCAAATCGGTACAGGGAAATAAGCGAATAAGGGGGAATCATATATGTTGTCGATTGTCCGGGTTGTCTGGACGCACCAGTTATGCACCGCTCATTAGCATATAAGTGCGCCAGTCGGTGAGAGGTACCTGCTGCACGGCCTCGAGGTTCCTGAGCAGGTGTCCGGCGAAGTCCCGGTCGCGGGCCCGCTCCAGCAGCGTGTAAACCTGGCCGCCAATAGAATCCCTTCCACTCTCCCAATATCTATGCTGTACTAGAAGGCCTGCCCTGCAGGGCTATTATAGGCTGATGATGATGATGTCCAGCAGTGGAGTGCGATAGGTTGGAGAGAGGTACCTGCTGCACGGCCTCGAGGTTCCTGAGCAGGTGTCCGGCGAAGTCCCGGTCGCGGGCCCGCTCCAGCAGCGTGTAGGCCTGGCCCGCCACGCCGGCCCGGCCCGTGCGGCCCACGCGGTGCGTGTGCGTGTCGATATCGCGCGCCACTGTGTAGTTGATTACCGTGCGGATGTGCGGTATGTCCAGACCGCGGGCTGTACACCAAATGATGAAATACAAATTTAGTTTTTCTCATCAGACACAACAAAATAAAAGTTGGTACATATGTCGTAATCATCAGGTTAAATTAGATCGATTGGAAGATAGGGTTAAACTCGATCGTATGATTTTTTCTGATTAATTGTAACTATGAATTTAGACACATCTTATTATTTTAATTACAACGAACGTATTATCAAATTAAACGTAACATTTTAGATCGTGACGTCATAGGTCGCAACATTAGATAACTTAAAATCGTGACGTCATAGGTTGCAATGTTATGGAAAAAAATCAAAATGTCGTTTTGACAGATAGAACTATCTGTCTAAAGGACATTATGATCCTAGTCTGGCTTGCACTATCAGAGTCTATGCATTGTGCATGGGTAACGGAAACACCGCCAATATACGGCACTTTGTTACTGCACATCGCTATTACACATATTTAAATATACTATACGAAGGAGCCCAATTATTTAATAAACAACCTAATGAAATAAAGAATACTAAATCATTCCTTTCATTCAAAAATAAATTAATACACTACTACCATAATCACTTCTCGGAATTTACATGAATAGGTTTGATTTTGCTCAGGTACTATGTTCATTCTCATAGACACTTGTTGTTATCCATTAGCGACACGTAATTGAGCCCGTGTCAACTCATCTTGCGAGTTTAAAAAAAATGCTATGCATACGGTAAGTAACATCGGAATATTAATATACCCACTACTTCAATCTTATTTTAGGTACCCACAGACGTAACTTTTTATAAATTTAAATAAATTTTTACTGCTGTCCATAACTAGTATCTAACTTCGTTATTAGTGTATCAAGTGTTATGGAAAAATATGTTAGTGCTTATTAACCGTGCCGTACACAATATTTAAATATAAGTATACTGTTCGAGCTACGTCGAACATTCTGCAGCCATCAGCAACACCGCAATTACGACATGACCTGACCGATGAACTCGCAGAGTGCAGCGTGGACAACTTACACCGGCGGCACACTGCGATATACGTTCACATGTGTACATAGCAACTGATTGTATATAAACTAACTTACTTATAACAATAAACCAGATTCCAACCGTCCGTGTTGAGTCTCATTTCCCCGCTGCGGCCAAGACACCCTACGCCGTCACTATGATCAGTCGCGTGAGTCTGCGCGACTGGCAGCGGGTTCAATCCCTACCTACCGTAACTTCCTAACCCTTGCTCTCCGGGACCACCGGGAGCAAGCTCTCTTTATTGTTAGGCTGGGCTAGGGCCCTAGCGACCTAGCGTCCCGGCGAGGGACTTCTAGGCTTTCTAGGGAGTTAGGTTCCTCCTAATATAATCTTATTTTCTGGTTTGGGAAGCGTTGCCTTACAACCAACGTTTCCCGCCAGTACTTTTTAGATCTACGAGCCGGAATAAAACTTCCTGCTCGTACATAATGGTCCTTCGAAAATATCTATCAGTGCCCTATAGAGATTCGTCACTTTAATATTTCTTAATTCACTTTTACTAAATAATATATCGGAGTTACGCCCGATATATTGGTTACTTGAAACAGTTTATACTCATATATTTTCTATATTTCATAATATCGCTTCACTACTATTATTAATGTTTATATCAGAGTTATGTCTGATATATCATATAATGAATAGTTATTTCTTCATTATTATATCAAAGCAATTAAAATTGACAAGGTACTTGCACCCATCAGCAAAATTAACTTACATAAGTAGCTATCGATTACAACGGTGCCGGTGTTCGCGCGTATTGCTATGCAACGTAAGCAAACGCTGCGATTTATTTAACATCATTTGTTATTTAGAAATATGATATTGAACATAACAATATATAGCATTACTTACATATAATTGGTAGGTAGGGAATAATTTCATGATTCAAACAGGAATCATTTTAAGGCGCACTAACAAGCGCCATTCTCATAACATTTTTGGCCGCACCAACAAGGCTTGACTCAGACCACTGTGTACTTCGCGACGAGTCGACAACGGCTCAATTTAACTACTAACTTTCATGCGTACTACGCAACGAGTCAACGACTCTCTTTAACTACTACTAAACTTTCATGCGTACTACGCAATGAGTCAACGACTCACTTTAACTACTACTTAACTTTCATGCGTACTACGCATCGAGTCAACGACTCACTTTAACTACTACTTAACTTTCAAGCGTAATACACAACGAGTCATGGAGTCACTAAAACAACAACTAATATACTAAAATTATGTACATCAGGAACTTCACGGCATCTCCCAACCAACTACAGCATCGTCCCTGGGAGAAGAGCAGCTTGTACACATTGTGCAACGTACATCGAGTCAGGCACCAGTTGCTGAGGCGCACAAACAACAACTGATCAGACCAAGATCAACACCACCACCAGAGAGTCGAGAGCTACACTATTCAAACATGCTCCGGAGTTTCCGCGAGCACTGGCCCCTGTTCCGGGGCCTCTGCCAGCTTCTTCTCTGCTGAGTTGGGAATATGTTCGAGCTACGTCGGAACATTCTGCAGCCATCAGCAACACCGCAATTACGACATGACCTGACCGATGAACTCGCAGAGTGCAGCGTGCAACTTACACCGGCGGCACACTGCGATATACGTTCACATGTGTACATAGCAACTGATTGTATATAAACTAACTTACTTTAACAATAAACCAGATTCCAACCGTCCGTGTTGAGTCTCATTTCCCCGCTGCGGCCAAGACACCCTACGCCGTCACTATGATCAGTCGCGTGAGCCTGCGCGACTGGCAGCGGGTTCAATCCCTACCTACCGTAACTTCCTAACCCTTGCTCTCCGGGACCACCGGGAGCAAGATCTCTTTATTGTTAGGCTGGGCTAGGGCCCTAGCGACCTAGCGTCCCGGCGAGGGACTTCTAGGCTTTCTAGGGAGTTAGGTTCCTCCTAATATAATCTTATTTTCTGGTTTGGGAAGCGTTGCCTTACAACCAACGTTTCCCGCCAGTACTTTTTAGATCTACGAGCCGGAATAAAACTTCCTGCTCGTACATAATGGTCCTTCGAAAATATCTATCAGTGCCCTATAGAGATTCGTCACTTTAATATTTCTTAATTCACTTTTACTAAATAATATATCGGAGTTACGCCCGATATATTGGTTACTTGAAACAGTTTATACTCATATATTTTCTATATTTCATATCTATATATATATCGCTTTACTACTATAATTAATGTTTATATCAGAGTTATGTCTGATATATCATATCAAATGAATTGTTATTTTCTTCATTATTATATCAAAGCAATAAAAATTGTGACAAGGTACTTGCACCCATCAGCAAAATTAACTTACATAAGTAGCTATCGATTACAACGGGTGCCGGTGCTCGCGCGTATTGCTATGCAACATAAGCAAACGCTGCGAATTTACTTTAACATCATATTTGTTATTTAGAAACAATGATATTTGAACATAAACAATTATAGCATTTACTGTACATGTAATTGGTAGGTAGGGAATAATTTCATGATTCAAACAGGAATCATTTTAAGGCGCACTAACAAGCGCCCATTCTCATAACATTTTTGGCCGCACCAACAAGGTTTCGGACTCAGACCACTGTGTACTACGCAACGAGTCAACGACTCACTTAACTAGTACTAAATTTTTATGCGTACTACGCAATGAGTCAACGACTCACTTTAACTACTACTTAACTTTCATGCGTACTACGCAACGAGTCAACGACTCCTTTAACTACTACTAAACTTTCATGCGTACTACGCAATGAGTCAACGACTCACTTTAACTACTACTTAACTTTCATGCGTACTACGCATCGAGTCAACGACTCACTTTAACTACTACTTAACTTTCATGCGTACTACGCATCGAGTCAACGACTCACTTTAACTACTACTTAACTTTCAAGAGTAATACACAACGAGTCATGAGTCACTAAAACAACAACTAATACTAAATTATGTACATCAGGACTTCACGGGTCATCTCCACAACTACAGCATCGTCCCTGGAGAAGAGCAGCTTGTACACATTGTGCAACGTACATCGAGTCAGGCACCAGTTGCTGAGGCGCACAAACAACACTGATCAGACCAAGATCAACACCACCAGAGAGTCGAGAGCTACACTATTCAAACATGCTCCCGGAGTTTCCCGCGAGCACTGGCCTGTTCCGNTCACTATCAACATTACATATATTTAACGTATTTGCAATTGCGATAAATTCAACATCACAATATGACTAGATTGTAGAAACATTGAACAGGAACGAAGGTAAGTAAATATCACCGTGAAGATTTTGAATGCCTCAAAATAAATCATAAACCATAGTTGCATACCACAGTTATCAAATAAAATCATTATTCAATTTAAGAGCCTCAATGAAATCAGGTCTTAACCATGCGAGTATCACAAAACCCTAGGAGTAAGAAAAGCTATAGTATAAACATGGACGTATAAAATAATTACGGACGCACTGTCATTAATAGATGTGTCCCCAAAGTGACAGCTGCCGTCCAATGATGTAATTTTGACAAATTTTTTGTATACTTATTTTAGTGTTTATAACTAAAAATATGTAAAAGAATTGTTTACCTATGAGACGTAATTTCTGGATTGTTTTCCTTTTGTTCATTGCGGTTATTGCAACACAGGCCATGCTATTTTTTGATTTTAAACCTAACATAATTTATAGTTCTGTCAGACAGATGCCGTCAAATGTCTTAATATTTTGTGGTTTTAAAAAACTGGCCGGATTTTAATACACTTTTGATGTTAGTAAGATTCTGTCTGTATTTTTCTATATGTCTATATTCCGATATAGTATTCAAGTTACACAAACAACAACCAATCTTACAGTAATTGGAAGCTGTCTATTACGGCGAAATGGGACACAGTTTAATTGCTAATTTGAGATGCAAACGCCTATTGTCAAAGTAGTTTTATTTCATTTTATATATCACTCTTGGGCCAGGAATAGCGTCACTAACGGCAACTAGAGCAATACGTGTGAAACGTAAGAGTTTATGTTTTTTTTTACAATATCTAGGACTTAAACATGAAGGTTCGGCTGAGATTAACCGTTTCACTGTAGAACACATTATTTGTAGTCACCGTTGAATATTTATGACACCGTAGCTCTTATTTTACGTAAATCGTCTCCTCTACAATATGATCCGCCATTGATAAGTATAAAAAATAAATAGGACACACGCACATACCGCCCATTGAGCGCATCGAGATGCACAAAATAGCACGCTGTACATAAAACCAGAGCATTGCACTTAGGGCCAGTGCACACGCGGCCTACCCATTCCACATGGGGCCAATTCACGCAACAAACCAGCTGCCTGACTGTGTGCACAATACAAATCACCGATATCGTTATTACTTCCGACCGGGCGTTAAAGTGGTGCGCTCACTTCTGTTATAAATATAACGATTAGAACACGCTAATCTATCGGCGTTGCTCATATGATAACCAGATTAAATTAATTATTTTTAACAGCAAAAGTACGAAAGTGTATTGTGGCATGATCGCAATAAAATATTTAATAGACCATTTGAATACCAAAAAAAAAATAATTAATGAGCTCTGTAAAAGATATGTCAATAAGAAGATCAATGATAAGTAATTATTATGTAAATAACATTATTCATATTACATATTAATGAAAAGAGCGTTATGTGAGTCCTTCACGCATAATGTATACCTATATACATTATGCGTGAAGGTTAGGTCTGGGCATGTTGTAATGTATCATTAAATTTCCAAAACTTAAAATATGATGTTAAAGAAGAAGAATTAAGATTCATTTTGATTACTACACTAGTTACAAATAAGTTAGAAATATAAAACAAAATTGTTTATCTTCGTTTACTGTAATAGGGCTCAACCCCAAATGTGTAACTAACAATTTCAAGGCTTCAAATCAAAAAGACAATGTTTATTAAAGAATAAAAAAATATAAAATAATAAGGGAGACATAAGTTTGAGTCAACGCCTGACAGACTTGAGACTTGTGACTGACACCGAAGGCAACTGTTTTTGTATTTCTATCAGGAAATGATTTCCTTGGTTTCCCAATAGTAAAGAAGTTATGCAGTGCTCGACAGAGCGCAGTCGGCAATGCGGGCACGGCCGATGATAATTTTACGCGCCACGAGGTTCCGGGACCAATTTATCACTTAAAAGCTTCCGCTCAATACAAGACATTATGGGATGCTTAAACCAAACACACTTCTGAGAATTCATATTGACATCACTGCCGAATAGGATACACTAAATTGCATTGAAATCGCTTTGGGTACATTGCCGTTAGAAGGATCTGAATGTTATTTATAAATACTACATACATAATACACAGCACTTAACGAGAAGTCATTTTTCCTAAAAAGTATTCTTCGAATATAATTGATGAAGTCCCTTTTCATGTTAATATCGCCTGCTCCCAATGAGAGCCCACTTGATTCTTACGACCTGAATTGGGTTAAGTTTACATAAGTAAGACGTCACTATCTATAGTGTGTCCTGCCCTATCATTGAGAGATCCATTTAAATATTTAATTCTAGATTTTGCGGCTCATTTGTGCACATTTGCATGAGGGAGACGACGGTGTATAAGTAGTCTGCGTAGATATCCCAATATCATTTACTTCTCCTATTGTATTGCTCAATGTACATAACAGTTATATTTTTGGTATAACTGTGTTCCAGGCTTAAGGTGAAACAGGCCGTGAAATAACTGGATACTATGACAGAAAATATTTTCGTCACGAGTTAGCAACTGATGAACTTTATTTAAATTCACTGGTATTGTATGAAACAGTTATCACGTATTCATTAGGTGTGAAGAAGAAAGTGGTGTTAGTATCAGATAATATAGAGTAAGAAAGACTAGATTTGCTATTTATAACAGCTGAAGCAGAAAATTGGTGGGGACGTTGCTCATATCCTGGAGAAGGATATAGGAGAGATACTTTTTATCCAAAAAAATTTTTTTTTCCTGTAAAAGGGACATAAAATACGGTATAAAAATTGGCCTCTTTAATACTTTTAAAGTGTGTAAGGGTGCGCCAATAATAAATATAAATTACTGTAACTATGTAGAAACATAAGAGGTCGCTACAGTACCTACTATGAGTTATGAGCCAGTCAGGACCGACAGGAAGGGCGCGAGCACGACCAGGCGCATGCACTGATACTGATAAGGTGTGACAAAGAACCCATTAAGTTGACTCCGGTGACGCGACGTTTCCTTCGATATCCACCAATGCGTCCTCACCTCTCGGGTCACTAAATCATTATCGCTTCCGCTCATTAACAAACAGAACCCAATCATAAAGATAAATTATAAATACATATCGATATGATATACACAACAGGCATTTGTATTTAAATGTATTGCACCTGTCAAGTTAAATTTCCAAGATGACACATCAAAGTAGCTACTTAAACGGACACTTGTTTGTTACAATTTTGATGATGTAATGCATTGTTTGAAATATATCTCGACATCAGGCGCCAAAAAGAATGAATTCATTGCTAAAGTTACGTATACGTTGGTGGATTTTAACAGCCTATTTTTATTTCTATTGAAATTGATGGATTCAACCTAGATTACCTGTCCATTTTGTTAGTACATATTAATTTAACATTTAAATGTTTTCAGATATATTTTCCAACCCAAGTCACCAATTCATACGTTTCAATAAATACAATACACCGCAAACAATCATAAATTGATCTTTTTTTTTTCTTTGGCATCGCGTGTAGGTCCCGACAAAAATTCCCACGTCCAATTAACAAGAGAGCCACAGGGCGGTAATTGAATTGGTGTGTTGCAGTAGTCGGCCGTTAATTCCCAAAAGTGTACACGCGGGGGTGCAGCGGATGGGACGTTCCGCGCGGGCGCGCCGGCGCCGGAAGCGCGTCCGGGACGCGCCGCCCCCTGCGCGCGCGCACTCACAATGCGCTCCCCCGAATTTTTGAATTTAAATCACGTCTTCTTCTTCTTATCGAGTCGATATGGATGCACAAGTTAAATATGGTAACGCGACCAATATTGGGCCACTTTAATCGCCCTTTCATTTGCCATCCAGAGGTCCCTGAAACCGCACGAAGATGGACAGTTCGAGCAGCAGTCGCACAGACTGCTTCTGAAATATCGCCATCTAACTCGATTCTCACGGCATCGGCCAAAATCTATTCATTGTTTTCCAGACCGCTCAAGGAAGCTCTCCGCCCGGAGGCAGCTCTTCAGCCAAACGGGGGTGTCATGACGAGGTCGGAAAGAATTCATTCCACCCGATCAGCCTGGCCTTCGACGCCTCAGCGGGATTTAATTGCGGCTGCTCGAGAAAGCAATTGCGACTCCTGAGACGCGCCGGATGCGAAACTCTCCCGTACAAAGGATGCCTAGGGTCCCACATCTGTTAAATCACGCGTACTTCGACTTTTAGAGATATCAATCAATTTTGTATCACCATAAGCCTATAACGTCCTACTACCGGGCTTGTATGGTGGATGATTTTTTATTAGATAAAGTATTGTCTCATTAAGATTATTTACATATGCTTAGCTTTATATGATACAATTATAAACAATATAATTCTGTTTATTACCAAATTTCGAAAAAAGAAAGTATATTCCGTTTTACATTTATAATATTTTCCTGATGGACCTAAACCAGAAATAACCAGCATTTACCTCACACTGTAGGACATACCCTTCAAAAGGTTCATAATTCCGAGTATGGCGAGTTACCTATTATAAAAAGAAAAGTAAGATACCGTTTTAAATATTAGTAGGTACCTAATGATAATATAACTCATGTTGGTGAACCAAAAGAGATGCCCAACAGAAGTACGAACGATTACACGTCTCCGGTAGCAGGCACAGGCAGTGAGTACACACCAGTTAATTATTCCTAATTCGACATACTCGCGTAGACGGTCGACCATTCATGAAATAGTCGAACCTTGACCCAATAAATTCGTTTGCCCTCCCCAAACGTGCCGCGTACGGTTCCGTGCCGATAACACCGGAAACCGGATGCCGGACAATGGATCCGTTATTATGTCAATTCCGCAGTGAAGTTTTAAAAAAGTACGCACTACAACGGCGCGAGGGTGGCGACAGGAAACTTCAAAATAGTAACAAGTCACTCAGTCAAGGGCAAACGTTTACTTAGGGGGTTTTCTTGTAATCGTTGCTACTGGGCATGCATCTGATACGTTGTCATGCCTTTTAGCTTAATTGGCGTATTTCAGTTTTTAGTACTTCTCATTTAAAAATTTTAAAATTACTTAGGTTTCACATTTAAAAATATCTAGCTGTAGTAAACCTTATAAATTTTGTGTTATATTTCAATTTGATTAAATCAAATCAGGGTTTGTAATCATATTTTTTTAGGTTAAGGTTAAACATAACATCAAGTAAATCAAATTAAACAAATAAAATGGATTATTATAATTTTTATATTAAGATTAGAATAATTTCATTTAGTCATTTTAGAATCCTTATTTTAGATCATTTATGCTTAGCCTTCCACGTTTACCCTGGTTAGTAACCACAAACGATTTATGCGGCGATAGTTATTGCGCCAAACGGCACGTGCCCGTTCGTCTTTTAGACTTACTCATTTCAATAAAGTGAATGATAACTAATGGCAATATCTATCCGTTTTGGTATGCTAATTATGTTGAGCATTGTATTGCTCAATGTATACTCACTTGAGAGTTCGTTCCATTGTAGAGGTGCGAAATATCTCCTCCTGGTCGAGCGACAACACACAGTATATGTCACGGTGACACGCTCCGCCATGGCTGCGGCCGGGCAAGTGTTTTGCTTCACCTGAAACAATTGACATACTATAATCAATCTATGACCAAAGCAAGTATTGATTGATATAAGGGTAGGTTTTGGCCCTACTTTATACTAAAATTATATCAACAATAGAGTGAACACATAACATGGACCATCTGTAAAATTAACCTAATTTAATAGATTTGTAGTCAAACGTAGTCTGTGGAAATCCTGATTGTTTTCTCTGCAGAAATCTGCACTTTTAAAATTTTATATAAACTATCTCATTTTAGAAACATCGCAATGCTGCTCGTAACGATATTATACATATTCCATCCAAGTGATGTGATAATGAGTTTATGCAATAAATATTGTAAAATCTCAAGACTCAAGAAGTCATTATTCTAGTAGTGCAATAATGATACAAATAAAAAGGAAGAAGCAGTGACGACGATTGCGCAACATAGTCGCGACCTCGTCAGATATCACTATATACGGCGAGCCAAGGTGAAACCATCGGCCCATATAGAGACCCTGTCGCTGGTCCAGTCCAGTCTTAGTCCGCTCGGTGCCAAGCCTATGGCCTTAACATACGACAATTTAACCCAATATTGGTGTTGGCGTAATGCAAATACTTCATTATTACGACAAGACAAACTGGCTAACAAAATTACAGTCATTTAGCTACCTATTATTCAGCTGGATGGTATTGACTAATCATTACACGAGGTCTTATAAGGGTCTTGTTTTTCAACCCGTTATTTTCTACAAGTCTGAAAACCCACACTTTTCTAGCAACAATACACGGCATAGCACTATGCCAGTCAGCTAAGTATATGATTAATATATAACGTGAGAAATGACGTATACAATACAGTCAACGTTATTAATAGGCGATTTTGTTGTGAAAACCACTTCCAGGTATAAGGAAACATTGCGCATGACCCTGACCGACACCTTGCAAATATTGTGCAAGTTTCATAAATTTAACGAGTTATGGATAAATAAATGAACGTGTTTACAACACAGCGCATATAAACTTTCACAAGATTTCTTAACGTCGACGTCTCATTATTACGTACACAGCATACGGGTAATTAAAGAATGTACATTTTTATAAGTTGCGGCAACTTTATTGCTACAATTGTTAGGGCGTTAAACAAAAGAGAGGCCTTCCTGTGGCCGTAGGCTCCCACAAATTCATCGTAATTGGACTGCGAGAGAAACTTGCAACAAACTGTACATAATTGCTGATGCAAAAACAACCGTCATCATCATCAACGCGACAGTAACACACGCCAAAGTGGATCGTGGGAGTGAAACGGGAACCTTGGATTCAGCCATCGAGGAAACGAATACGAACCCAAGTACCTACGATGTGGACACAATAGCGATTATTAAGAAGTTTCCACACTGCGTAGTGCGATTGTTTCGAAATCGAGAGTACGTTGGATACCACAAGCATGGGAACTATAAATGGTGCAAACTTATCTTTAGGTTATCAGAATACCACTATAATTTTTATGAGTAGGTAAGCAATTATTATTATGGTGTTTAATTTAAAATTACAGCTACGCAAGTTTATCAGAGACACACATCTCAAATAGGTACTGCTTTCTGTACCAACTAGATACTTTACGAACACTTGAGAGTAACGCAAAATTGTTTTACCATGAGTGTGTAATATTTCGTTTAATTTTATTTATAATAGATTGATGGTTGTTTATGGAATAAAATGTTTTAAACTAGCCAGCGATGTAGGTTTAATTAATTAGATGTAATAAAATCAAATAATACGCACTATTTTAGTACACTTTTTTTGTTAGACCAATTAGCTTCAATAAATACTCAAATCATCATCACATCATCCGTACAGTCCACTACTTCAGTAGGCTTCCTCCGACGAGATGTCATTGACGTTTTGAACCATTACTCATCATCACGCTAGTCCAGTCCGTGCAAGCGGTTAGCCAGTCTTGTTTATTTTTCGGAAGGATGTAGGTACATAAGTTGGTTTCGGAAAGGTTAATGTCCCGAAAAGTAAGAACATCCCAAATATTAAAATAATGAGCGTATTACGACGACTTTATATTAACTTCAGATTCACCAGTACATTTCTTAACTTACCCATGAATGCATTATCCCTAGCATCGAAACACATAACTGACATAACTATGTACGTAGATTTATTTAAAACAGCTAAATTTAAAGCTATTTTAAGATATTAACTTGTAAGCAACTTGTTTAATTAGACATTAAGGCGAGCCTACATAATCTGAATATGCATCCGTCAAATCTAGTCCTCACCCAACAAGTCGTAAC